>NIJG01000112.1:3875072-3890014 GCA_002201625.1 Euglossa dilemma
AAAAAAAAAAAAAGAAAAAAAGGTATAACGAGAGAGAAACGTCTCGAAAAACACGGTCGATCGAATAATGTCGAATATGTCCGGTAACAAGACGATGGAAAACGGCGAGAGTGTGCATGAAGGATCAAGCAGATCCAGGATGGAGCAACTGGCACTGCGGGTCCTCGTCGAGGACAAGCAGGAAGTCTCGAGAGGGACGCTTCCGTCCGCGATGGCCTCGACCACAATGGTGCGTGAGAGGGATAAAGGGGTGTTAGATAGTGTGCCAATGAACGTTTTCAGGGAACACGGTCTTAAAGTATCGCTTCCTTCCGTTCTCCTATGTTTCACACCGTTTCCGTTCCGGCTTTCTCTGGCTCGTCAGAACCGAGAGAGAGACCCCGCTCAGCTCGCCATCTTTCGTTTCGCCGCGTCGAGGCGGTTTCGGCAAGCGAAACGAAGGACACGACGGAGGAGAGGGTGTCTTCTGTCTGTCTGTCGAGTAGTCGAGGAACGAAGATAAGGGAAAGACCGTTAACCGAGGTTACGTCAGCATCGCACGATTATACGGCTCTCTTCTCTTTCAGCCCTTTCCCTACGAAAATTCCCAGCCGAACCAGGCGATATCAAAGATTGACCGAGGGTTGCGAGCCCAGTAGGAGGATGATAGAGCATGGAATGGAGGCGAAAGAAGGATAGAAAAGCGGCGAGTGGGAGAGAGACTAGGTCTAGTCGGGGAAGCTCGTATTGATCGTTTCTGGGTCCATGTGACGCGCCTGCGTTTTGCCGTGGGGTAAAATCGTAGCGAGGGTAAACTACGGGAAGGAGGGTGGAAGAGCGAGAAGCAGGAGAGAAGCAGGAGAGAAGCAGGCGAGAGAGAGAGAGAGAGAGAAAGAGAGGCCGTGCCGGGGTTCATATACCCCCAGGGCAACTGCAACGTTCCACCGTGCCACCGACCAATCAATGGAGCTTCTCTACCTCTCTCTCTCTCACCCACCTTCTCCCTCCACTCCTCCCTCCGACCATTCGTCATTCTTTTTCTCTCGATTTTCCGACGTTCCGTTCGCCACTCTTCCTCCGTCATACGTAATATCATTGCGTATACACGCGTTCCTCCCCTTCCGAGATTCGCGGTATTAACGTTGACAACGACGAGCATCCTGTCGATCACGCCACCCCTAACGGATCCGTCCTGGTCCCATCGTCGTCGTCGTCGTCGTCGTCGTAGCCGCGAACCGTCCAAACTTCCTTTCTTCGACAGAGGCAGCTTTTAATCCCTCTAACGAGCGATCGAGGACGATAACGAGTGGAAAATAGGCAGCCCGGGTAATCGTCGCTACTCGCCCATTAACTTCCTGCTAGCTCTCTGAATAAATAACCGCCCCACCGAGCCGCTAGCTTTAACGTCGCTTATTCCCGTTTCGCCAACTTTTCCGAGTACCCATCGGGGACAGGGTTGTAACCTGGAATTTCATTAGCCGCGTTTAATTTTCGTCCCTTCCTCTTCCTCGACGACGACGACGACGACGACGAGGACGAGGTTCGATGACGCGTCGGTAGCCTGCCGTGTCGTTTACCGAACGACAATCGTTGCTCGATCTCGCTGAACGAACGCTTCTTTTCTCGCCACGAGCATTTGTTTACCTTACGTAATCACGCTTTGCGGACTTCGAGGACGGTCGTAGGGCTTCCCTGGATGGTGCGTGATACGATCATTGCTCGGCGAGGAAGAATGGATCGCGCGGAAAGCGGCGAGGATGGGAGAGGACAGGCTAAGCGAGGCTGAAGCGCGACCACGGGGAAGAGCGGATCGANCGCGCGGAAAGCGGCGAGGATGGGAGAGGACAGGCTGAGCGAGGCTGAAGCGCGACCACGGGGAAGAGCGGATCGATCGATCGCACCTTAATTAGCACGGCGATTACACGCTCGCTTGATCGATTCGCCACATTCGGCCTCTGTTTTCCTAGGTGGGGTCGGCTCGTCTGTTTCGTGCAGATGCTCGTTAAAATCGTCATCCCTCTTCCACCGTTTCCACCCGTAATACCAACGTTCGGACCCTCTCACGCGAGTATCCATCGGCCGTGTAACCGAAGGTGAAACGTTTTCCTGCTCGTTCGCAGTATTATTTACACGACGCGTGTAATTATTTATTCCCTCGCATATCTCGCGCGGTGTTTACCCTATCGGCTCGTGTCTTTATCCACCGTTTTCCCTTCCGTTTCGTTCTTTCGCCGAATTCGCGAGATAGAGGAGGCCGCGATGGCAAAGCGGAGGAAGAGCAGAGTGGTTGGATTATCGACGAATCTCGGCGGGGGTTCAGTGACCGTGGAAAAACTTCACGGACGGAATTATTGCCGCCGGTTGGCGGAGCTAGGTAGAATTATGCCCGTGCACGGCTGTGCCGGCGGATCGATGACGAAGGTGGGGCCAAACCCCAAAAACGTAGCTTCGACAGCTGGATCATAACCGAACGAAAGAAAGAGGGTTGCTCGGGCTGGCGTTTGTCAACCACGCGTAGCCACGGCCAATGATTCACCATCCGATCCGTGTTCCTCCACTGCTTTCATCCTCCGTCGCAGGATAGCAAATCTTTCCTATCGGAAGCTGCACGCGCGCACGTTCTTTTCGTTTCGATACGTTCTTTTCGTCAAGAGGGTGTTGGTCGTAGGGCGTCGGAAAATAGCGGATAATCGCGCGTAACGAAAACGAAAAGCGGCTAGACCGATTTTGGGCTATCGTTAAGCGGGAATTTCCCGGTCGGTTCGATGCTCAGAATATCGCTCGGCCGTTCGCTGCGTCGCTAAGGCGATCAGAGGCCGGCAAACTTTCATAATTCCAACGGTAATGCGGTGACAACTTCCTGTCGCACCGTGTGGCCGGTTTTAAAGCCACCGAGTATAATGGAACACGTTCGCATATGCGTCTACTACGTGTCCCTATTTTTTTTCCTTTTTTTCCTCCGCATACCGTTTCGCATCTGTTGCAAGTCCCGTGCCCCGGTCCCAGTTTCGTTCCCTTTTTTCTCATGCAACCAGACAATGCCGATTCGCTCCCTCTCTTTCTCTCTCTCTCTCTCTTTCTCTTTATCGTTCGGCAGCGTTAGGTCCGGTCATGTACGTAATATGCAAAGAACCTGGTCAATCGTTCGTGCCTAACGAAAGCGTGAAGTCAGTCGAAAAGATCTCCGCCTCGATTGCGAAGATTCGCGTGCGGCCAGGGAAAAGATAAATCCCCGATAACGATTGAAATGAGAAATCGGTGGGACGTTAATGGACACGTTCGGCAAGTTTTATTACATCCTTATCGTCCACGCTTATCGTTCGCTTCGGTACAGAGATAGGAAGCTGAGACGAGCTTTTCCGTACACCTTCGTCGCGTGTATTTATAGTGTTTACACGAGCACGTATTTATAATTTCAGTGTCGAACCGTCCGTGCACGCTTCAAAGGGTTGTACACCGACTATTCGCACTTTTCGACCGTTCGAATTCGATGGATCTCCTAATGTAACCCAAGGGTGGTGCAACGGCCTCCGGGAATCGCGGCAAGAGGATAGAACAGTCACGAAATCGTTACGTGTTAATTACCCCGAGAATTTGAAGGATCGCTGGAAAACCGAGACACGGGTTCCTCTCTCTCTCTCTCTTTCTCTCTCGGAAGTTCGAGGGAATAGTTTCGCTTGTTCCGCGGGATGACGTAACGGAACGGAAACGAATTTCCGAAAACACGAACTCGCGGTTATTGGCACGACCGCCAAGTGTTGCTCCCGGCTTGTTTCGTCAGCGTCGCATAATTTTGGCCCGCCGTCATTTTACAGGCTGGCCTCTCTCGATCTCCGCGGATAAAGCCAGGGTAAGGTCAGGGATGCAGCTTCTTCCACGCTCTCCCGCCGTTCTCTTCCGCTTTCCTCGTCTCCATCGCGAAATCTCCGCGAGAAAACTGGAAATAATTTCGGGAATCGTCTGGATCGCGTAGAAACGCTAAACTAAGATTCAGCTCGAGGAGAAAACTCGCGAAGAAAACGGAGAATCAGGAAATAACGAATAGAGGGAAAGAACGAGAGATACGGGGGTTGGTTTCGTTGTAGTACGTCGAGTCTACCCTTGAGATTTTTCGGCCAAGTTGACTTTGACTTCGGCGCGGTGAATCGCGGTGTTTCCTTTGGCCGCGTATTTTTCGCCGCTTCTGCCTTGGGAAGCTTGAATTTCATGGTCTTTGGCAAATGGCCACCGGTGAGCTTCGCCGCTGTAATTCATGGTTTCGAGCTCACTGCTGATCGAGTGCGGCCTGGTAAGGGGTAAAAGGACTCTTGTATCGACGCGATAGCGCAGCGAGACGACGGGGGTCAAAAACCGTGAAGGGGTGGTCATGATCTGATGCAAGGGGTGATGCAAGCGGCGGCGGGAGGGAGGCAGGGGGGCGGCATACCTTCTGCCTCGTAATGCCGGGGAGCCATGTTGCAAACATTTCCTAACGAACAAACGCCTGTAAACATCTCGAGGGGGTAGCGGGATATCGGTGTGCGAGAGCGGAGCCTGCAGCGTCGACTCTTTTCTTAACGAGACGAGATGGAAACAAAGCGGCAGGTGTCGGTTCGATCGACGACGGGAGGTTGGAGTTTATTTAAGAACGCGCATACGTCTCTTATTAGTTCGATCGGCAACCCCTGAGAGCTGGTACGCGCGAGTCGGTAGGAGGAGATACGTAATAGAGCGAGGGGTTCGCCGTGGGCTGGCGACGAGCTCGGCCGAGGGTGCGCGAGCGCGACCGATCCTGGCCGAGCTCGGCCGAACGGAGCCGAACGCTGCCGAACTCGGCCGAGCCAGCTCACCGAGCGGTGCAAGCCGCTTGAAAGCCGCTGGTGTGTCCAGTCTCTAGGCAGCCTCCGCCCGTGTTCTATCGTTATTTCCGTTTCCTTAGTATAGTGTTTAACGCTTTAATTTCTAGTCTCGCGTAACCCTCTACACACTCACACGTATACACACACACACACGTATATATCGTATTCTATTTTTTACACACTAGCGCGCACACACACACACACGTACATTCACGTCATATACACACACCGTATGTACTCCCTGGTTTTTTTTTTTTTCACCATCGGCGAACACGACATTCGGCGATCTCGTTCATCGACGACACCGAACGCGAATAATCCTCGGCTGGTCGCTCGTGCACGTACACCTACGCCGCTCACGCGTATGTGCTGGTCAAAGTGAAACCGAGGGACCGTCGACCAGGAGGCGAGCATAAATGCCGATTTACGAGCGCTCGCGTCGTACTTTTCTTTCATTGATTTCCCCTTCTGTTCCGGGCGGCGGTGCGAGAGCGTGATAGTAGGTGCACGTAAAGAGAGAGTTAGAGAGAAGACCAGGGACCGGCGCGATACATCGACCAGCACCACGAGAGTAGTCGGCTAGCACGGGCAGTTGCACGTTGCTCGGTTTCGCGTGCGACCGAAAAGAGCTTTCGGAAGGAGAGACAGAGAGGAAAGGAAGAACGGAACGCGTGGAGAGAAAAGGAAAAGGGTACAGAGAGTGTCGCGAGTCCCGAGAAAAAGAGAGGAAAAGAAGGAAAAGGAAAAAAAAAGGAAAAGTGTTCTCTGTGTTTCTGTGTGGATGTGTGTCGTGTGCTTTTGCGTGCATCGATCGCAAAGATAGGAAAAGGTGGATCCGGAAAAGACGGTGAGAAAAAAAGGTAAGAGAGCCGCCCGGCTGGATCATTCCCTTTTTATCTCTCGTCCTCGCGATTTCTCTCCTCTCCCGTTCGTCTCTCGGAGAGATCACCTCCGACGGAGACACACCGAGCGGATGCTGCGAGCAGCAGCAGCAGCTCGTCGTTCCTCAAGGAGTTTCGGAGCACGTGCCTTGCGAGTTTCGTGGCACATTCTCATTCTCACCCTTTGCTTTCTGCGTGCTTTCGTCGCCGTTCTTTCTCCACGCCACCCGTCCTCCCCTCCGTCCCCCACCACTCGCTCCTGCCACCCCCTTCCCCCCTGCTGCCGTTCCTTTTCGATAGCAGGACGAGAGCTACCGCGTTTCGCGTGTACGTGCGTGCGTGTGCGTTTTCTCGCGCGGAAAGGGGCGTACGCGAGCGCGGGAGGGGATTCCCTTGGAATCGTAGCGAGAGGAAGGGGTCGCGCACCGGAGAAAGGAGAGAAAGAGGGAGACAGCTCCCGAACACGATCGAGCGAGAAAGAGCGAGAGAAGGGGAGCGAGAGAGAGAGAGGGAGAAGGAGCGAGGCAGAGACCGAGGAGTCGCGCTCGTATTGATCGGTCCCGGCCACGCGATTTTCACGATCCGTCGCCATGGCCACCTGGCCACCGGCCGAAGATCCTATCTGCCAAGCGTACGTGAAAATCGAACTTTAACCCCCGGATAGACCCACCTGCTATTTTCCCTCGAAATTCCCACTATCCAAGAGCAGATCTCCGGATCACCTCGTTCGCCGAACGCACCGATCGTCTCTCATCCTTTAACTTCTTACCTCTTAAATCCAGATGCGTATTTAACGATGGTTTTCATCCTCGAAATTCTCTAAAACGCCTTACTTCGTTGGTACTTCTCTTTACTAATCGTCGAACGTCTTTTCGAACTTTCGAATCCTTCGACTTTCTCTTACTCGCGACGTCTAGCATCCCCTTATCGAATTATCGCGCGAGTACTCGGAGTTCGAATTCCTTCGAATCCTAGTCGAAGCGAGAGAGAGAGATGGAACCCGAAAGTGGTACACGAGAAGAGAGAGAGAGATAAGATAAAGATGTCTAGGGCGGAAGGATCGTCGGAGAGACGGCCGTAGACGGAGATGGACTTTTGCGAACCCCGGTCGGCGGGAAGGGGGTGGGAAGGGGTGGAAAGGGGGTGGCGTTGCGCATTGTGCCGCGGAGAACCCCAGGTTGCGCGTGTACGCGTGTATACACGCAGCCATGCATAACGTCCATTGTCGTAGGATAATGACGGTGGCACGGGAGTCGCGTTTCGAAGTCACTGGCGAACGATACTTTTCCGATGCGTTCTCCTCGGCCGACAATGGGGTCTCTCGGCTTCCATTGTGCCGTCCTAAAATATCGCGATGCCGAGCACCGGAGTAACAGAGACAGAGGGCGCGTGGATCGATAACTACGGAAGATGCGGGGCTGCGATAACTGCTGGCTCCGACATTTTCTCCGACTCTGCCCGACGCGCCTGTTTTCCTCGCCTCGTTCGTAAACACCGTCCACCCACCCAACGGTCGCCCTCGAGGAAAACCCTCCTCGTCGTTTCCACACCGGACTTCCTTTTCCCTTCCGCCGTTCTCTCGCGCCAATTATTATTATCGTCCTTTATTCAACGCGAGAACTTTGCAGGTACACAGGAAATTTCTTCGAAATTCCGCACGCAGGAAATTTCATCGAAATTTAAGACGCACGCGTAGGTTTCCTTTTCCCTTCCACCATTGTCTCGCGCGAATTATTATTATTATCGTCCTTTATTCGACGCGAGGACTTTCTAGGGACGCAAGAAATTTCTTCGAAATTTGAGACGCGGAAAGTTTCTTCGAAATTCGGGACGCAGGAAATTTCTTCGAAATTCGAGACGTAGGTTTCCAACGCCTAGGTTTCCTTTTACCTTCCACCGTTATCTCTCCCGAATTAATATTATTATCGTCCTCGCGTGAATTATTCGACGCGAGAACTTTCCAGGAACGCGGAGAATTTCTTGGAAATTCGGGACGCGCGCGTAGACTTGTTAGATAGTTTTAGGTTTCCTACCGGAGAGGCAAATTAAGGATTCCGATAATTGGGAATTCTGGTTATTGGAAGCCTTTGAACGGACCCCCAGGAAGCATCGCCATGCCCGGGACCCCGTGGCAGATCGAGCCCCGTCCCAGTTTCTTCCACCCTGTGTCTCGTGTTGCGCACGCAACAACGTTCGACGCGTGTAATAAAAAGTTATCTACCGCGTGGAATAAAAGGCATATCTCTCGGAGAGAAATGCGAGCAGGGGTGACCGCAGTCACGAGACACGGAGGCTCCGTGGGGTGGCCGTAAGGACAGCTGATGGCCAGGTCGAACGACTGACAGAGGCTAGCAGGCGGAAGGGAAAGAGAGAATTAAAATGTTCGCCACCGGTAGCTCGTGCCGGCTGATATATGTGTCGTGGCAGCTGTGTGTATTTGCCTTAACCATGAACACCATCGGCACCCTACGGCCATCGCGTATAATTTCCCTTTCTCTCTCTTTCTCCTCCGACTCTCCTTTTCTATTTTCCTTCTCTTCTCTCCCTTTCGATTCGATTCGCCTCGCTTCGGGCCTGTGCGGCCACCTACCGGGTGTCTCCGACCAACTGTCCTCGCGATTCTCAACGAAAACGCGACGTTTCGATCAGTCGATCAACACCGATATTATTCGAGACCGATATAACGATGCAGTTACAACGAGAACGAAGATCGACGATCGATTTCCGTGATTCTAATCGGACTCGATCGTGGATCGCGTTTCAGAAGTGTCATCGGTCTCTACGTGGGAATATAAAAGACGAGGTTGAACAAAGTAGAAATTTCGAAATGGAAAATGGAACGGTGGAAGTAGGATTGATATTGGACACCCTGTAAACGTATCGAGTACGGTGGTTTGGTTAGGGGTTGGAAGAGGAAGGCAGGCGCGCGCGGCGCGAGGGAAGCGAGCCCTTTAAACCAGAAAGGGGGGTCGTCGCCCCTTTAAATTATCCGCGTTTCTATTGGACCTTACCCTCGCCCCTGCCAACGGCCACCTCCGCCTGTTCTTTTCACGCTCTGTTTTGAAAGTCATTGTCAGATTACGTCAGCATCCAGTTGCGTGAACCATGAATTTTCGTAAGTCGCCCGTGACCGAGCCACGCGCCTCGTTTTTTCCAGCTGCTTTTAATTTACTCCACCGCATCGATAACGATCCTCCAACGTATCGTTCTACCTCTGTAAAAGCAGAACGAAAGAAAACAGAGTCCACCGTACGAGGTTACTCGTGGCATTCCTACTATATTGCCATGAAAACTGCCGCGAAATTCTGCGCGATAAACCGATCCGAATAATTCGCACGATAACTCGAACAACGATTTATAGCGTTCCGTTTTCGCCGGGGGGAGAAAAAAAAACGTGTTTGTTGTTACGCAAATAGTTGTACATGTAAGCAAAAAGCGATTTTTCTCTTCGAACTTGGTGTTCCCAGTGTTGTAAGACGGTTGTGCATCATGTACAGCGTGTTGATTAACACGCGTTTTTACGTCCTTCAAAATTCGATGGGCACAGAGTTCCGCTCGGCCTGTGTTTATACTCGTCTGTTTCTTCCTATGTTCTTCCTGCTCGTCGAACGACTGCCTCGATAAACTCGACGCGTCGCTCGAATCCGAGTCGATTTCTACCTGCTCGAAATCGTTACCTCAGTCGCCGGAACGATCGTCGAATCGTGCGAGAAGCACGCGAATAAAAAAGAGAGGAGTTTAACGATAACCTTTTGAAACCTTTGAAACTCGAGGGTTCGAGAAGGTTGGAAAAGTGTGGAGCGTGGCTGCTCCGTGTCGTGTCACGTCTGGAATCGTACGATTTTCCAGCGACACAGCTCTCCTTTCGTTCCACGACGATGAGAAACACGACGCACAGGGTTTTGGTCGATCGCACCGTGAGAGATTTCGAAGGTAGCGTGGATCGGTGGTCGATGCTGATCGAAGAGAGTATTACCGGGATGCGAAGAACGAAGGGATCCGACTAGTCAGCCGGCGATAAACGGCCGCTTTCTTGTTTCAGATTTCGTACTTAGTTAGAGAGGACCGGTAGGAGAGAGCAATGATGGCGAACGGAATGGACACAGTCGTGCAACAAAATGGTGGATCCACCCTCGGACAGGCCACGCAGGAAGAGTCCAAGACGAATCTCATTGTAAATTACCTGCCGCAGAGCATGACACAGGATGAGATTCGATCCCTCTTCTCGAGCATAGGCGAGGTGGAGAGCTGCAAGCTGATTCGCGATAAACTCACCGGTAAGTCCGTCTTTTCCTTCGATATCCTCGCGGTAACGCGTTTCATCGGGAAATTCGAAAGAGCGACAGTCCAGCGAAAGAACCAGTCGCGCCTTTCTACGCCGAGCATTTGTTTATCGATTTGCAGACGTTACCGGGGAACGGTGTTTAGTTTAGTCGAGTAGTCGGCATCGATTCTTCCGCGGCTGTTTATTTTCTGTCAGATCTATCGGAAAACCTTCGGAAAGCGGACAAAGTCTCTTAAAGACACGACGAAAGCCGGGGGGAAAGAGAAATATTCCGATACTGGAAAGTCGGTAACAGACGTCTGCCGTTGCTCGGATAATAAAAGAAATTTCGCGTGTCATCGGTTTCTCCTTTCGCATGCGTTTATCGTGGTAAACACTCGACACGTCGCGACGATTCTCGGTGTGTAAACGAAAGAAAATTATTTTCTTTCCATTCGATCATCGGGGTGTTTAAGAAAGATCGAAGAATCGCGTCGTCTCATCGCGGAGAAATGCCGGGAATTTTTATTATTTATTTTCCGTGTTTGTCTCCGTCGCTCTCGAGAAATTCGCAGACAGAGAGAGAGAGAGAGAGTTAGAGAGAGGGAGAGAGGGAGGGTTACGCAACGTTGCGGTTTCCGTTTTACCCGTGGTCGGATTTTTATCCCATGCTGACCGACCGTGCACGTTCGAGTGCGCGTAATCCAGCGTAATTTCGCCTGGCGTACTCGCGCTTCTGAATTCCGTGCGTTAGTGGAGAGCACGTGCGTGGACGTCGCGACGCTATTTCGAGCGTCGGAGTAGCGGGGGCGTCGTTTGGTTTGAGCCTCCGCCGCTTTATATTCGACCTCGCCGCGCGATCTCTCAGGGCCGTATTGCACCGCCCGCGTTTCCTGTTTTCGAAAAACACTCCTCGCTGTCACATACCCATTTACTCAATGAACCAACGCGTTCACAGATATTTACCGGTCTCGCGTCTCCTCGCGTCTCTTCCCATCTCCACCCTGCTTCCATTTCCTTTCCCCTCCCTTTCTTCCCCCTTTCCTTTTTACACCTGTCACAACAACCTTCCAACGACATCCGTCCGACGTCCAAATAATATTCCGATAATACACCAATAATATTCCAATAATATTCCAATAATATTCCAATGATATTCCGACGATATACGAGGAACGTTGAAATTATTTGGAAATTACGCCGAGACGCGACGAAGAATACGCGACAGCGGCGAAGAATATTCAACTTCCGTCCTAACTTTCCAACCGAGATTACGATTGCAGCGGTAATAGATATTTTTCTTTCCGGAATACAAGGAGGTTTAATTCGACGGGTGTTTTTTCTTCTGTTACAGGTCAGAGTTTAGGTTACGGTTTCGTTAACTATCACCGGTCTGAGGATGCTGAGAAGGCGATAAACACGCTCAACGGTCTTCGTTTGCAAAACAAAACGATCAAGGTTCGTTCTCCCTAAATACGCTGGACATAGTGAACTATCTATTTATAAGGATCCCGGTCGATTAGTGTTTAGAAGGAAACGTATATCCGATTTTCGAGCCGGAGATTTTCACGGGCCGTTTCGAGAAGACAAAAGTTCTGAATGGTTCCTGCCTGGCTATTTATATGCCAGACACGCTTGTCCTCACGGTCTGGCGTCTAGTTTTGATTCTAGTCGAACTTTCCGTCTTTCATTAATACGTTAATCCGTCGGGACGTCGATGGGTCTTACCTTGACGCGCGACACGCTGGTTTACGGCAAATCTGCTGGTTCGCGGCTGCCTACGGGCCAGATGTAAATCGAATCAAATGTAAATTAAATAAACGGAAGAAGAAATGATTACATCGAGGATCGCTATACCGTCGATTCATGCGTCTTTCCGTGGCTAAACCAAACAGAAGAGAAACCAATTATCATCGCGATCGAGAAAATCGGAAATTTTCGCACGGCTGTAGAGCGGATCTTGGAGCGTTTCGAATAAATCTGCCCGATTTCGACGAAATTATCGGCGCCGAGCGGGTTTCGTGGTCGCGAGCGAGTTGGCCACGGCTCTCGGCCAAAGTGTCCGGGGAAAATTGGCGGAAAATTTCGCGCGAAAGGTGTCTCGCTCGCGGACGATCGTCCCGATCGAGCGATTTCTCGAAGGCGGTACCCGCGCGCGATTACGCGACGTTACCCGGTGATATTACACACTGTTGCGATGATGGAAATAGGCTGGCGTGAATTCAAAGGCATTATCGCATCTGCTATTTATTAACTCGAACAGTCGAGAGACTCGGTTGCTTACGCGTACCACGTGGACGAGGACGCTGGTCCTGGTTCGCGAAAGAAAAACAAACGGGGTGGCTTATCTGCCGGCTCATTGAACGCTCCTCGTCAATGAATCCACGCGAGCGATAGGAAAGTAACCCGACCCAGGAAAAAACAGATTAGAAGAATCTCGCGTGATTTCGGCGAGTCTGTCCGGGTCGCGGATACTTTCGAGTCGCTTGGCCTGCGTCCGAATCCGATTAACCGTGATCCATCCCGACAGGTATCGTACGCGAGACCGAGCAGCGAGGCGATCAAAGGCGCAAACCTGTACGTCAGCGGTTTGCCTAAGAACATGACGCAACAAGACCTGGAGAATCTGTTCAGCTCGTATGGCAGAATCATCACGTCGCGGATACTCTGCGACAACGTCTCCGGTAAGTTGCCTATTTGCCCGAGAATCGTATATCGCCTAGTAGAATCTCGCGAGGGCCCTGTTGCAGGGCCTTATGCCGGAATTCGGAGATTCCGTATAGGGTATAGGCGTAGGGGAAAACGTAAAAAGAAACTGGTGCGTTGCCCGTGGACTTTTTGGTCCGAGGGAGGAAAAGTAGTCTCGGGCCTGTCACGAGTCAGACTCGTGCCCGATCGGAATAATAGAAGATCGAAGTTAGGAAGCTTGGTGAACGATTTGACGAAGGATTTAAAGGAAAGAGTAGGCCATGGGGTTCTAGTCGTATATCGTGGGGTGGATCGGTGCGCCTACGATCAGTGCGAGAACGAACACGGATCGTGGTGAACGAGTGACGAATACTTCCGGTTTGCATTTTCCACAGCGAACCTGACCGCTGTGCGACACTTCTCGTTGGTCGATGTCGTCTCGGAGCTGCGTGATGATCTCGTTTACGCACCCTTCATTCCGATCGATTGGAAAATTCTCGCTGATTGATTTTTCCTTTCTTTTCGTTTCTTTTTTCCTTTTTCTTTTATGTCTCTATATCTATCTATCTTTCTATCTATCTCTCTTTTCTCTTCGTCCTTCTGTTCGACTGCTCGTTCTTTACCTTGGCCGGAGACGAAGACTTCTCGGTCGAAGCGAAGGACACCTTGTATTCGAGATCATTCGAGAGGACACACGATCGCAAACTTCCGTTTTTTGATTCCATACTTTGTATTTTTTTCGCTCGTTATTCTTTCCGTTCTCAGCTTACCTTTTTGTTGGCAGTGCATTCTGTTTGCATCCCCAGTTTCACGCACAGCCTCATGGCCTAGCTACCCTCTACCGTTATGTTTCATTTGTCTCCATGTTGGTGCTTTTTTGTTCTTGACTCCTACGAGTTCTTACCTTTATCTTTTGACGCATTCGTTACCATCGTTCACACGATTAACGAGTTTTATTCTTTCTCGTTTCCTTCTCTTTTTTTTTTTTACGTTTCGTTTCGTCTTATTTCCATTGATTTCTTTTTCTAGTTTTCTTGTTTGTTTCATTGGCTTTTTTTTCTTTTTCTGGTTTCTTTTCGCAGTTTGTCTTTCGATCGTTCCGAAACCGGCACGATCGATGCAGCTTTATTTGGTTGTTACGTTACGACACCGTTGAACGGTGTTAAATGTTAGGACACGTATCGTACGTGGAATCTTCCCCTGTTTCTTCCTTCATTCCCGGCTCGCTTTTATACACTCGTTCCACAGTACGATCCTCGATTTCGAACAGTCAGTTTTTTCTGCTTTTTCAGTTCTCGTTGCCTTTCTTTTCGTTACGTTTTTCAGTTTACCTTCGAGTACTGTTTGGTTTTTTGCGTTTCACGGCAAGAAGAAAATTAAAAAGAAAAAAGAAAAATACAAAAAAAAAAAACAAAAAAAGAAGAAGAAGAAGATAACGAGACCTCGTGGATATTTAAGGACGGAGGAAGGAAATAGCGTAAAATTTTCAACGGAAAGATCGCTCGCCCCTTATTCATCTCATTGCGACCAATTTTCTTTTATTCTTTCTCTCAGACCCCCGTTATTTTGATTATTTGACATCATGGAAGAGTGAATATCATTGCGGGGGACATTGTCGACATTTTAACTCCAAGTCGAACGTCTTTTTTCTCTTCGCCAGTGTTGAATCCATTTTGCGACCTCGTGCTCTATTTATTCGTTTCTTTTCCCTTTTTTTTCTCTCTATCTTTCTCTTCTCTCTCTTATTTCTCTCTCTTTCTCTCTGTCTCTCTTTTTCTCTCTTTCCTTTACTTTTCTTCTCTTCTTTTTTGTCCGATTTTAAATTCATCACGACATCAAGGTCACGAGATTCAACGCTTCCCGAGAAAAAAGCGCTCTCTTCCCCCCTCGCTTTCTTTGTACCGTCTTTCTCTTACTTTCTCGCATTATTTTACTCTTGTCGATTTTGTTATTCTTTCTTCCAGTTATTCGTTATTACATACGCTCCCACCTAGACGAATCAGGGGCGAGCGAATCGTGTATGCTGCCAGTTGACTTTTAACGTGATATGATTTTTTCCGTTTCTGTTTAGTACGACAGTTTGTGACCGGCGGCGGAGACTATTTGCCCGGTACGTAACTCATACAACTCATTTTTTCTTTTCCCTTATTACGCCCAAACCTGAAACGAAAGCAGCCTTTTATCTTCTCTCTCTCTCTCTCTTTCTCTCTCTCTCTCATCTTTTCGTACGTTTCTTTTTTTCTTTCCCATTGTTTCTCTACGTTCTCATTTTTTTTTTTTTTTTTTTTTATT
>NIJG01000112.1:3902996-3924344 GCA_002201625.1 Euglossa dilemma
CATCACCACCACCACTGCTACTACTACTTACTATTATTACTACTACTACTACCGATTATTTATTTATTTATTTAATTATTATATAACATAACAGAAATTATGTTTTATTTAAGGATTAAACTGATTTGTGTTTGGTTCAAATACGTCGTTTGTTTTATTTCGATTACTTGTTTCAGTTGCCACCAGCCTTCCAACAACCATGGTTACATCTACATTTTCTCTCCATCCCGATCAAAATACAAATATACCTATATATATGTACACATCGTATACGAACACGCGTGCGCATATATATATCTATATACATTTCTTTCTACTTCCCGACATTCCTCGTTGCTCACAGAGACTGATGTAAACGTAGCACCCGCGAACGCAGCGTACACCGACGTTTCGCTGGACATTTACTGCATGTTCGTCGATCGTGGTTCGTAACGTTTCTATTATTACCCTCGTTCCATCGTGGGCGACCCGTGGAGCTCGCGAATTAAACGCGCCACCTTCGCGTGAACGCCAATCGCGTCCGTCGTCACGCGAATCTCCGCTTCTCTTCCATCGACCGATTTTCTGTGATCACGGAAGCAAGATTCGCGCGTCGATCCACGCGATATTACGGAATTCGATATTACGATTCTGGCACGTCCTGCCCGTTCATCCGATGCTCGATCGATCGATCGAAGATCGCGAAACGTGGTAACGAAGAACGATGACGAAGGCACGGCACTCGCGTTCCAACGGCGCCCACGATCGTAGATGCTAAAAAGACGGAGGCGGTGATATTCCGGAGGTCGAGGAGACTCGTTGCCGAAAGTACAAATGCCACGAGGCGGTCGCGCAACTAGCTTTAATACTCTCGTGCGCATTTCGTGCGTTCGATTACCCTGGTTACGCCGACGAAACGGCGGGACCGAGGCCGATCGCCGCGACGCCGATCGTGAACGATTACGATAACGATAACGAGAGGCGGCGAGGACGTAGTCCCTCGGTGAACCGGAGACCACGCGTCCAAGAGCGAAGACTGGAAAGGAGAAAGAGGATGAAGCGAGAATAGGTTAGGCTAACATCTCGGAAAGATACTAAGAAAGATTTAAAAGGAAAGAGACCAGAGGGGTGTTTCACCCTCTTTCACCTTCGACGAGTGCTGTATCGGTCGGAGCTGCTCAACTTAGCGCACAGTGTAGTAGAGGTTGTCGATGATAGACAGACCCGAGAGGGTCGAAGACACGCACAACGCGGCGAGGATACTCGTCGGGACGACGCGATGGGCGAGTCGCGAATCGCGCGTGCCCTGTCCCGTTCTTTCCAAAGCCGAGGTGGCAAACACGAGAGAAAGAGAGCGGAGAAAGTGGGCCGAGGCAAGAACGAGAAGGTAGAGAGACATCTATCGAATGAGAGACGAGAAAAGAGAATGGATAAGACAGAGAGAAAGAGCGAGAGAGAGAGAGAGAGTGAGAGGGACGTGAAAGACAGCGAGAGTGAGGGGGAACAGGCTAATCTACTTAACTATAAAATTATATTATCATACGATTATTACGTTAGATATACATTATGTATATTGTATTTATGTCTCAATAATCGTTGTTAGTTATATCGCTACGATGACCACGATGACAATGAGTGTTTGTTATCGGTGATTAGCAGGAGAAAGGCGAACACCAACGAGACACACACACACAGACATACGTGTACACACACAGGGAACAACACATAGGGCACACGATTACGCGATAGTGGCACACACGACCATTCTCCACGATGAGAGACAGATACTTTCGGGATGATTTCGGGCTGATCGTCGAATCGCCTTCGAACCGGTCCCGAACGCTTCGCCAACCCCTCGCGATCTTTTCTTTCATTCGGGATCAAGAAAATTAGGGATAAACAGGGAAGAATCGGGCAGGAAACGGGTGGCGAAGAAACGCGAACCTCGGTGAAAACGCGCGAAGCGTTCCAAGATCGGTGCGATCGCGAGGAAATGTTACATTCGCGGCTTTTAGATGATTTCACCGACGAACGAACGATATTACCTTTATTAGGGAATTTGCATTTAATCGTTAGTCGCATTATCGATATTATTACGCGTAAGAATTAGTGGTTCGTATTCCTCTTGTACTTTTTAACCGGCGGACAAGGGGAGAAAAAGGGGTGTTTCTAACGAAGCTGTTCAGGGTGTGATTTATTGGTTCGTTCACGGGGCAGATTTCTGTGTACGGTACGTGTATGCGCACGGTGAGGAACGGGCTCTGTTTCTCTCGATCGAATCGGTCAATTCAGTTTCGAAATCTCTCAAAAAATCCTCGCTTACATTCCTTGTCAAACGACAACTCGCGAATCCTCTACTCCTCGCGATTTTCTCCGAAATTTCGTTCCCATTATCGATCATCTTATCCGCTCTCCGTTTTCGGAGAAATATGTTTTTTTTTTCGAGACAATCTCGTTTGTTCGACTAATCGATTGGGAGATTCGATGACCGGGTTTTCTCGACTCGTTCCCGAGAGCAGAGCACCTGTTCTTTCTTCCGTCCCATTAGGGTATGTCGCGTATTTCGCGAGAAACACCGCGGTACTCGCGCAGCGAGAATGCGCAAACACCGCGGAGCATTTCCGATCTTCGAATCGCCGGATCGATCCTTCGTTCTCGATCGCGGCGACGTTCCGGTGTGGACCGACCTCGGGGAGACGGTCGGTCGGAGAGAAGACAGGGATTCGAAGAGATCGCGTCGGAAGGCTACACGCGAATCGTCCACTTAGAGGTTTAGGAGTAGAACGCCACGGTTCCGGGAGCACGTGAATGACGATCGAGCAACGAGTTACAACGACAGAACGATCTCGAGTCTCGTTGCGAGGCAAGAAGGAAGAACGAAAGAACGCTGTTCACCGGAAGTGGTTCTCGCGAGATGAAACACGTCGCTGTCAGTTTGAACAACGCACAATGCTGCCTGTGCTCGACAGCCGGTCGATGGTTTCACGGGGTGCGTTGATGGTCGTTTCGCTCGTCGTCGTCGTCCTGTGTTCTCCCTTCGTCGATGATCATCGCGCGATTCGCATTCGTTGTCACCGGGGAGCCGCATCATCGTCCGTCAGCGCGTCGATCGTCCTGTTCACGGTTCAGCGACGATTCGCTGTCTCGTTTTTCGCGTCTCGCTGTCGTCCATGGCTCGCGACGTAGGTTTGGTGCGTGGAACGATCCACGGGGAGCTCGGATCGCCGGAGCAGGCAGTTGCACCCTCCGCCAGAGAAGGGGAAGAATGGATCGAAGACCAGAAGTGGGTAGAAAAATGTTTAAAAAAAACACAAAAAAAACACAAAAAAAAAAGGAAAGGTACGAAGGAAATGCGGAGAGTGGATGAAGAGTGGGATATTACCGGGAAGATATTAGAGAAGACGTTTCTCTGGAGGAAGAAGAAGAAGGAATCGGTGGAGTCGGTTGGATCTCGATCGAGGGAGTGGGGCGTGCCACGATCGTGGTTCTTAATCGATCGGCAACGATCCGGACGGATGTTTACGAGTGGTTCCAGCCAGTCAGGCTATGATATTAACGATAATATCGCGTTGCTGCTCTTGGAAGCGAAAGAGAAAATGATGGAGGGATCGTCGGTGGACGGGGCGCGCGATCAGGCGGCAGAAGCAATCCGAGAGCAAGGCGAATAAGTACCACGAAACCAAAACAAAAGGGTAAATAAATCCTCTTCCAATTTGTACCGAAGCGACTAAATACCGCAGAGACTGAGATTTTAGGCGAAGTTAAATTAGCTCCGAATGATCGTGGCTGCGATCGATGATACTCCCCTGAAACTTCCTTGGGAAACTAGAGACCCCCGAAAACGCGAGAAAGAAAGAAAGAAAAAGAAAAAAAAAAAAAAAAACAGAGAAACCAAAAGCAAACGTCGTTTTTTCTCGTGGAATTTTAGGACAAGAACAAGAGCGTTAGAACTAGCTGTTTAGAGATTATATCGTGAACCCCCTGCAATTAGGATAATCGACCGAGCCTGCGCGGCCACCGATCTCTCCTTCGTCTCTCCGACTTCGCGCGGAGTTTGAAAAATTCCGAGAGAAAAAAGGCGACCAGAGTGTTCGCCGCGTGTCCGAAGTGGAGGAGGATCGCGACGCGAAGCGAAGCGGAAACGAGAGGAGAGAGCGATCGGTGGCCCGCGAGGCTCGGTCAGGCCGGAACGAGAATAGGCTCCCGACTTTTTGAATCGTTTTTTCTTTTCTAGGAAAAGCAACAAGTGACAATTCGCGAATTTTCGAACCAACTTTTTTCCAGCGGACTGACGCGACGCTCGGATGACGGCAGAGGCCGATCGAGAGGAGAATTCCAAGAGTTTCCAGCGGTCTCGCACGATCCGCGACGCTCCTCCTCTCGATTCCGCTCCCGTCATCCGACGAAGCGACACTTTTCTCGTTTAACCAGCGTGCCGGGCTTTCGAGCTTCGATCGTCTCGTCAGCTTCGCGGCTTACTCGCACCGTGCGTCCAGTACACCCGCTTTCCGAATCGCAAAAGCCGTCGCACCCTCTCCTTCGCGCTTTCCTCCTCCTCCTCCACCTCGTCCTCGTCGTAGTCGTCCTCGTCGTTTCGAGCCGTCTCTCTCGAGCGACGTTTCCGCGAGACTGCTCCTATTTTCCTTTCCCCTGAACCCTCGCCGACGATCTCGACCTCTCGATCCTCCAGTCCTCGAGCTTTCTTCATCCCCCGTTCGTTCCGCTTCGATTGTTTCCGCGAGTTCTCACGCCGGGGCGTTTCTTTGATCGCGAAAGGCGGTGTACTCGACCCTGGAGCGAGCGCAAAACCAAAGAAAAAAAAGAGATATATATATAGATAGAGAGAGAGAAAGTGAGAATGATAGGGAGAGAATGAGAGTAAACGAGAGAGAGAGAGTGAGAGAACGTGTGCGTGAGAGAAGAAGGGAGCGAAAGGGAGAAAATGAGAGTGAGAGAGAAAAGAGACGCCGTATATCGGGGGAGGATGAAATTATTTTTACGCGTTCTCGAGCACGATCGATACGCTTCGAAACGAGCATAGTCGGCGCGGAAACCGGGGAAAACGGAGTGCAAGAGAGAGTGAGAGAGAGAGAGAGAAATCGTCGCGACAACCAGAAGCAGCTCTAGCTCACAGTAGGCCTAACTAACGAAACAAAGCGAACAAGCAAACAAAGATAAAAAAAAAAAGAGAGAGAGAAAGAGAAGATGAGAAGTATTTATATACTTAAGCTAACTAATTAAACGAAAAAAAAAAAAAATAATAATACAGGGCGAGAAAGGGAGAGAGTGAGAGGAAGAGAGAAAGACAGACAGAGAGTCGACGGGGAAATTAAAAAAAAAGAGAGCGAAAGAGACTGACTGCGTGCGAGAGGATCGGAGAGAAAGAGGATGCGAGAGAGTTCGAGGAGAAAGAGGTATAGAAAATACTAAGTGAAAAAAAAAATTTAAAAAAAAAATACAAAGAAATAAAGTACTCGAGAAATTAATCCGAGGCGAGTCACAACGATCAACAAAAAAGCCGGTAACTACTCTTTAACAAAAGAAGGAGAAAGAGAAAGGTTTGAAGAGAAAAAAAAAGAAAAAAAAAGGAGGCAAACGAGGAGAGAGAGAGAGAGTGATGAGAGGTGGGAGGAAAAAGAAAGTTTTAGGGGGCGGGAGGGGGGAGGGTAGTCGAGGAGGAGGGGTGGCTAGGGAAAGAGGAGAAATGAGGAAAGGGCGAGTGGAGTTTAAGAGAGGGAGGAGAAATGGCGAACGGAAGAGGGGTGAGATGGGTCAGTGGGGGAAGAAAGAGATAATTATAATCTTCTGTACATGTTTTGATTATTCTAATTATTAATTATCGTAACTTATAATAACTATTAATTAATTAAATTAATTGATATCTATGGAACTGTATTTAAACGAGAAAAAAAAAAACGTGGTAGTTAGTTTGTCAATGGGTGTATAAATATTTAATTACGATAACTCTATAGTGATACTAAAGAAAAAAAAATGAAAAAAAAATAAATAAAAACGAAACAACAGCAATCACAACAGAAATACAACAAGCAAAACGAAAACAGAAATCACGAAGGGGCGGAGGACAGGATACAATGGAGAATGTGCGCGTGCGAGCAACTGCGAGGAGAGACTGAGCGAGGTCGAATGCCGATTTCCGAATGATCACGAGCAAAAGTGGAGAAAGAATGAACGAGAGACAGGTATACGTGACTAGATACGCGAATAAAATGACACACGCCACACGCACACATACGTACACACACGTACAGAGAAACACGCGAAAAACACGAAGATGATATACAGTATATGTAATTAATTCAACTTTAAACGAGGAAGAAAAAGCGAAGCGAAATGAAAACACAGACACGGTAAATAAAAACGGGGGAAAAAAAGAATAGAGGGAAAAGAAGGGAAACGACGTAAACGAGCAAGGGTGAATTAACGCGTTCCAGACCGAGTTTTACTCACTTTCCGTTCGAGCCGCGCGCCATTTTGCGATCGACAGTTTCGCTTCTGACGTATGCCTTACGATATCTATAATTGCGAGAACGAGATGTAATTAGTAAAGAGAAGAAAAAAAAAAAAGAAAGAGAAAGAAGAGAAAGAAGGGCGGAGAGTTAGGAGACGCGTTAGACAAAGCAATAAACAACGTTCGAAAAGAATGTTACGAGAGAGAGAGAAGGAAAAGAATTGCCCGTTTCACCGCGAGAATTCGAGCCGGCTCGAGCGGAAAGTCGCGCGCGGAACGGAGCGTGTTAAGGGTGGTCGGATGAGTTTTCCGGGGCTGATCGGAGCGGATCAGCCGAGGACGTGTCGAAGGGAGGGAGGAAAAGATAAAAGGGAAATAAAGAAAGGACTATTAAGGAAGGAACTAGTTGCAACGGGTGTCCCGGGAATTTGCGCAGGGCATTATTTCCGGACACGCGGAAAGTGAGTTTCACGGTGCTTCGTGGGGGCTTCTTCCGTTTCGTTTCCGTTTTGTCTCCTTGCACACACTTTCTTCTTCTAGTGGTCGACGCGTAAACGAGATGTTCTTCGAAAAGCCACCGCCGCTTTTCGCGTTTTTTTAACAAAATAGAGAAGGTTCGCACGATCATATATAAATATATATATATTATATATATATACGTATAAATACAAGATGGATCACAGAATGGTGTTTTCTATAGGTGTGTTCAATCGCCTGTGTTCCGTGAACAGGCTGGAACCCTTTTTTCTTTTTTCTTTCCGGGCGTTTACCCGAGATATTCAGAAGGATTTTGACGCAGGAAAAAATCAGTTCGCTCGTGTTCTTCCGTTCCTTTTTCTTCGTACTCGAGCTTGCTCTCTCGAAAGCGTTTCATCACACGGGTGCGTAAAAGACGAGCGGGAAGACGATGATCGAGGCGGACAGAGGAATTATTAACGTGGTTCGAGGAGCGGATCGAGTCCTTCTCGTCGACTTTTCCCAGAGGTTAGCGGGAATTTCTTTCGGCGATCATTCGAATGGATCGTTGATCGTTTTCTGTCGCGTTATCCTTTGTCCTGTATCTCCTTCGTTTGGGAAACATTGTCACGGTACCGCGGGAGAACGGCTTATGGTCGACTTGTAAAAGAGGAAACTGCTCGAGTCTCGTGATCCATGCGTGCTGTTTATTAAATAATTTATATTTTGCCGGAGATACTAACGCTTGGTTAAACGGGGGGCGGGCGGGGAGGGGTGATGATAGATCAATTCCTTTTCACGTACTTCAGCGCATTTTAAGTGTAATCGAGAGACGGAAAGACTGTCGGTAAATCAATTGCTCATACCGGAACGCGATATATAAATTATTTAAGAGATAGTGGCAACGAGGGGATAAATCGTGGTCGTACGATCTGTAGTGAATCAAAGATCTCAACGGAGGCCGCTGCGGGCCTGGTCGACCCTCTCCGGATCTTCGATCGTCTCCTTTTAACCATCTTTTACGCTTCTCAACATCCTCCGTCGCGAGAACAACAAATCAACGTTAGGATATCGTACAAAATAAACACGTATAAATTACACGGTCTACGTCTCCGCGTACGAGCGAAGACTGTCCTCGGAAATAAATTCGACGCGGAGGAAGAATTAAAAAAAAAAAAAAGAAAGAGATACAGAAGCGAGACCATCCGTACCGTTTTATCATTCGCGCGAGGAATTTATCCCGGAATTTACCCGGGAACGGAACTCGCTCGTCGGAGGAACGTTCCGTACGCGAGTACATAAGGTTTGAAAGAGACCAGACGCCGATCAGAGGAGGGTCGACGACGATCGACGGCGAATGTCGATCCCGCGGCGGCGTCGATCATCGCACAAGAGGGCACAGTGAAAAATAGCGAGTGAAAGCGTATAATAAGGGTGGTTTGTCGCGAACAGGGAAAATTAGCGGTAAAAGTTAAGGCAGCTTTTTAGTTGTTTCGAAAGGGGGGAGGGGGGTGAGAGGTTTTAAAACAGAGCGGTGCTTGTTAGGGTCTCGATGATCTCGTAATATCGAAGATACATTCCATCCGAGTACGAGGGCTCTCGCGCGGAATAAAAGACTTCCTTTTCTCGTCTACGACTATCGGTAGGGTTCATTCCACGCGTATTTCCTTCGTTTAGCTTCGCTGCGTTTGTCCGTTTCTCCTTTTCGTTTCCTATTTCTCGTTTGCATCGATCGCGTTGCAATGTCGGGCCTGAGAGACCGCTCGACGACTCGGCCGATTCGATGAGTTTAGGGTGGACACACACATAGTTGTGTTTTAAAAAGAAAAAAATAATATAGTGATCTCTCGATCACGTAGACGAGGATCGTCGAATTTTTCAACATTCCATGACGGCAGGACCCTCGAGGTACAAAATTCGCGATTAATGATCACGTACGTAATTATATTTAGACGCGTTTCTAACGATCGATCTCGAACGGACGCGTTCCCAGGAGCTAAACCGCCAAGAAGAAAAAAAAAAGACGTTTAATCCTTTTTCTATTGAAAGGACGAGAGTGATTGCCGCGGAGACAGAGCTGTGCGACTTATATATACCCGGCGGCGTCGCTGTACTACTCCCACCACTGGTCTAGCAGTGCCCCCACCCTCGCCGTTGATACACTGCCCCCCACCATTAGCCTGGTGGTCCCCTCGACGTTGGCACGAGAGTCAAATGGACGTGGTGGGGGTAGTCAGGTGATAGGGGAAGGGGCAGCGCGTGGCTCGCGGACCACCGAGTTACACAGCTCTGCTCTACACGGAATCCAATGAAAGTTTATTCATCGACAGTATTAAGATAAGGGGAGTTTTTTTCGCGGAGAGACGTTATCCGAATGAGCCTCACACTTGTACAATCATTTCTGGAAACTAGACGTCGATTCTATCCATTTTATCCTTCCACTTTTATTGTAAATCCACTTTTCGCTTCGATCTTACGACTAATTTTAAACGGTATTACTTCACGCGTCTTGGAATAGACGAAGATTAAACAGGTTAACTTCTTTATCGATTTAGTTTCGCGACTCGTGTTTCTTTTTCTTTTTTCTTTCTTTTTCTTTTCGGTTCTGTTTGTTTCTTCTTTTCGAATTGTTTCTAGACGATCGTCAAAGTTCCCGAACGACGTTCAGTTTCGAAAAATGATTCTACGTGTTATCGATAATTACCAGTGTAGAAGATCCCCGACGCGATCGAGGGAATCGAGTTTCTACACTCGCAGTTGTCGCAGTGATTCCGTATTAACTGTTACAATACCAGATATTACCATTACGATATTATAACGTTGTATGTATAAGTGTTCATAATGAAAAGAAAAAAAAAAAAAATTATTATCACCCAGGATAAAAAACGCAGTGCAATACATTTATCGTTCTCAGTGATTTTCTCCAAAGGCGCGTGTAGAAAACGCATCCATCGGGCGGGAAACGATGCAAAAAAAAAAAATGAGAAAAAAAAACGAAAAAAAAAGCACAAAAAGCAAATAGCGAAACGAACAAAGGGGAAAAAATTTTACAAAGCGGTAGAAAAAAAGAAGGCGAACACGACCGCGCGCGGCTCCTTTTTTTCGATTTCACGCGATAAACTCGCTTCGAACTTCGAATCGATAACGAAAGATCGAAGAGAACTTGGTCGAGATCGATAAAAATTTCGCGATGCAACGGGACAACGGATAGATTAAAAAGCGAATACTACAAAGTAAAAAGTACACAACACGTTGACCATTTTAAAAGACAACTTTTGACGGTCCGTTCGTGAGGACGCGAAATAAGTAAAAAATGAAGTAAAATAAGAAAAAAAGAAAAAACGAAAAAAAAATAAAACGTGGCGCGAGAAAATACTCGTTGATTTTTCNAAAAAGGGATCACGATCGAACGTGAAATCTGTCCGACTGTTACGAATTGTCTTTATAATAAACGTTTACAGCTTTAATGGGAAACAACCGTAGACGTAAGTGAACGAAGGGCACTAATCTCACGAGAAACAAAAATAAGAAGAAAAAAAAAAACTTGAATCGAAAAGGAAAAAAAACGCAATTAAAAGTAACCAAAAAAAAAAAAAACATAAAAAGTAATATAGAAGAAAACGAAATAAAAAAGAGAGAGATTGAGAGAGAATGAGAGAGAGAGAGAGAGATACGTAATGAGAGAGCGAGAGAGAGAGATAGAGCGAAAGAGAGAGAGAGAGAAAGTGGGAGAGAAAGAAGAAGAACGAACGAAAAAACGCAAGGGAAGCTTTTCGTCACCCCCGAATTTTTTTGTCTCAAATAAATAACGTTGTCTTTTGATTGTCGTTTTAATGGACAAAAACTATAAACTATGAATGATTTTGTAACTTAAGGAAATATAAGTTGCTCTTAAATCTGACACGGACATGACTTCTTTCACCCGCAAATTTTCTCGATAACACGCTTCCGTTTCGAGGCTTCTCGTTTCGTCTGCTTACGTCTCTGCGCGGGATCCGCTCCTTTTTTTAAACTCCACCCGATTGATCGAGGCCCGATCAAAATCCGACCGTTTCGCATTTGGTTCGTCCGTTTTTTAGCCGCGGCTTCGCACTTTCTCTTCCGTTACGTTCGATCCTCGTGTAAATTAGCAATGTGATACGCGATGCGAACGCTGATCGATCGAAAGAAGAAGATATTTGCAACCGATGATCGCTAGACATCGCCGGTGGTATGTCACCGAAACGAATCATCCAAATCATTCTGCAAACATCTGCTTACTTACGCACTTTCCTCCTACCGATTATCTCTGCTGAAACCCGGCGGGTAAAAGATAGATTTTCCGTAACGAAAAGAATGCAAACTCGACTCGTTTAAATTGGAGATAAACCAGGATAAATCGATTTTAATTAAACGTACGTTTCGATCGTTCTTTTCTCACGACATCGACGTGCCTCTTCGTCGAGAGTTTCTTTCTTTCGCACGATCGAGAGATCGAGAAATACGAGAATCTTCGCATTTCTCTCGAGGTCAGACCGACCGGTCGGTGTCTCTCGCAGGACGAAGCTTCGTAGAGAAAACGGGTTCGGTGTCGGTGTGTTTTAGAAAAACTAGAAGTTGCTTCTAGTGGAAGCGAAAGAACGGGTAGGAAATCGAAAGAATAAACGGAGGAACGATCGGAAGCGGATGGGTCCGGTGTTCTTCTCGATCATCCGAGAGACACGCCGAGTCTCTTCGTGAACTTCTAACCGGGAAGATCGGCGATTATTAGGAATTAGGGAGGACAGAATCGCATTCGCGAGGGAGGCAACTGTAGGAAAGAGAGAGAAAGTTTCGTTGAGACCGCCTAGACACGTCGTCCAAGTAAATAGTTTGTCGAACGAACCGAGAGAAAAGTCTGATAGAAGCGTGTTTAGCCGGGAACAGAAATGGGGATGGTGGGAAACGATGGGGAAGAGTGAGAGAGCGAGAGAAAGAGCGAGAATTCGTGGGCGTCGGGGCGAGGGAGGATGGAGAGGAGGCGATGAGGGGAAGGATGCGAAAAAACGCGAATTATAATAGAGTAATGTATTTTATGACGGGTTTTAATACGGTATTAATAGCGATATTTAACTGTAACCGATAATAGAGACACGCTGTTTAAATGTGAGAAATTATCGGACAATATGCGACATACTGACTACTATAAGGATAACGATTTGCCGTTAGATCGTCGAAAACGGGAAAGTCGAAGACGAATGGAGAGCGAATAGGATGTTTTACAGTAGCGAAGAGGAAGAAAGAAAAAAAAAAAATAAGAAACGAGTATCGAAAGAACGGAGACACGATGGGATTTTTGCACAAACGGACATATATAGAAGAAATAAGAACATTCGAATAAACCCCGTACTTCGATACAACTATGGTACTATCGTAATTTTTCTTCTCTCTTTTTTCTTTTTTCGTTTTCCTCTCTTTTTGTTTCCCCTTTTCTATCGACAGGAATCAAATCACTTTGCGAAGTTCGTTAGCTAAGGAGTAAATTTCGATGGTTCTCGCCAAAGTTTCTGATGCTTCCAGTAACTACGGAACAATTCCACGCAAGATACCGTCGAGCCTGCGATATAATATCCACTAGCACGAAGGGGAAATTTTTACGTGGAAAAGCTAAATCGGACGTTCCGCGGGAAGGACTGCACAAAATCACGCGTGATTAACGATTTACGAACTATATAGGATATATGTATAGCGAATAATGTCGTCAGAGTGAGAATGAGTATAAGGAAGAAAGAAGAAGAGATGAAAGAAGGAGATGAACGAAGGAATTCTGAGGAAAAAAAAAGAAAGAAAGAAATTCGCACGCTTCGCGCACAGCGGTGAACGCGGGAATCGTGATAGGTCGATTATCGATGGGACGATTTACGATTAAAGAAAAAGAAGAATAAAAAAAAAAGCGAAGAAAAAAAGAAAAAAAAGAAAAAGTATAGCGATTATTTATTATTAAAGAAATGTTTAGGGTGGAATGGAGGGATCGAGGGAAATCAGCGGGTATAAACAAAGTAAGACTGATTCGTGGAAGGATTACTTGGCTCGAGTATCGTTATTCGATCGATCGGTAGTTTATGAACATCGGGATAACGTTTAAATAAAATATAAATCGTGTAAACGAGAAAAGCGAGTAAATGGAGATCGTGTCGAATGAAAGGGGATAACACGTATCGATAGGTCGATCGTATGATATATCGAATATATAACATAGTCGAAAGAAATGGAAATGAAAATGGAAGGGTGTTTATACTAGCATCGATCAAACGACCGTTCGAGTCAAGTTGACGAATAGAAAAACTTCTAAGAAGTAAAAATCTTTTTGCTAAAAACTTCAGTCCATGCCTGATATTGCACGGACTTGTACTACTTTCTGATCGGGTGGTTATCGATCGAGTTACCGAATGATATAGGAAACAGAGAATTTTCTAGGAAAAGAAGAAAAGAATTATAAGAAAGAAGTCTCTTTTTCGCAGAGATGCTATTTTCTCTGCCAGGAAGTTTGGCCTGGGTCTGATCACACACGGACTAGAACTACTGTCGGTCGTGCACAGGCCTAACGTTCACGCATCGACCAAGCATCGGAACACCGAGCTTCTTCCTTTTTCTAATTACCTCGTTAATTGCTAGACACTCGATTATCTACTCCGGTGATTCTGCTGGGGCAAGCGAGTTACGCTTGTCCCCGCCTAGGATAATCGAATTAACCTTATACGTATCGTTGATCGTTCCCGATCACGAGCGGCACGAACATTGTTCATTGTTAAATCACGATTGGTGCTTTGATCGCAGCATATCGAGACTATTAATCGAGATAACAATCGAGGAAAAACGTAGAAATCAAAGGGTTTCTTTTCGAGCTTTTACGTGGGTGGCAGTCGTGGAGAATAATATTTTCTTTGGTAACGTTCAATCTTTGTAACAAAGAGCATCTTTGATCATCACAGGGGCCCTGGCCGGATTAGTTCGCAATTAGGAATTAATCGGCCGGGGCGCCGTCACCGCGAAGGATACCGTGTAATCACTGTTACCGTCGGCCGGTTCGTATATCGATACATCGACGCGCTTTCCACTTGGATCGATCTATCGATTTACCGATCGGTCGAGCCTGTTGGGAACGTTGCGCCAGCAGATCACTTAACCTCTTAAAGAGTAGTATCTTCAATCGACTAGCGCTCTCGAATCGAATTCAAAATCGATGGTTTGTTTGTCGAGTGTTTCGCGGAATATACTTTCTTCGTGTATATCTTTCTAATGGGGCCGAGCATGGTTTTATTTACAATTCGTCTAGGAGCGAAACGCGTATAAATCTAAACCTATATACGTATAATCTGTATTTAATTATCGTCATTTATCATATTACTGTGTACTTATCGCATGATTATTACTTACACGTATTATTTATACAACTACAGATAGGAATTCCCATTGAAGTATTATGTGGAGGTTAGATGTATCTATATATACATTATATTACATTATATTACATTATATTACATTATATTATATTGTATTTACATTATATTATATTATACACATGTATTTCTCACGTGGAAATTTTTCAAGCATCTCAATAACACCGCGACGGCTATTGTTGTGCAACAAATATATACACGGGCGTGCTTTTTAAGAGGTTAATCGGGATACCGATTTAATATGTAGTACAGAGCAAAAAGCTTCCTCTACATCACACGTATATGCATACATTACACACACGTACCTACATGTATACACGCATACGCGAGACCCTTTCATAGTTTCAGCTGAAACCTCGAATTACGATTAAACGTTTAGCGTTAATGTTATAATTAGTTGCGACATTGCCCGATTCTCTTCATTTCAATGTTCATACGTGTTTAGAGGTCAGTGTCGCGTAAAGTAGCTTCATCGTATGTACCTTTCTATTTACCTCTGTGTTGTAACTCTATCGTATCGATCTTTTCATTGCGTACGTGTAATCATGATTTATCCAAACGAGAAATTCGAGGTTTGTTCGATCGAAAGTATAACCGGTCAAGCGGAGCAAAAGTTCATAAACACGCGTCACCTATATCGGAACAGAACACTGCTATGCGTAATTCTACGCGCGGACAATTCGCATAAAGGGAACAGAATTCACTTCTCGAGGAAACAACGACGGGATTGTTCGTTCCTCTTGGTTCCGTAGGGCATTCTTCGTCGTCGCCTCAAGTCACTTTAGGGCAACGAATTAGAAATGTGTTGAAATGTTTACACGAATTTACAAGAATCTCGCTAATGTACTTTTTCTATACCACACACACACACACACGCACACATATACACACGGGTCGAACTTGTGTGCACGTGCAGATGTGTTTACGTCTCATGTCGCACACGGACGGTACACGTATACATGAAACACACGGGACATTGCCGATTTAAACATGCTCTTTTACACCTGAAACACCTGACAAAATGGAGGAACGGAAAGATTATTCATTGGACGTACTACAACTCCGCGTACAATCATAGCACACAGATACATGATTACATGCACCCACACGTACAAGGAAAGGAGACCATTCACGCACACAGTGGCACAGAACAGACACAAAGATGATTTTAAAAAAAAAAAATGGAAAAAAAAAACAGACAGCAACATTTTCGAGAACACGTGCGCGCCATCACAGTTGTTGATATAAATTGCGATCCATGATTATTACTATTTACGATATAATTATTATCTTGCATTGTCTAGTCATACGTTATTATTGTATCACTAACGATATTAATTATTAATTAACCTGTACTACCTAGTCGCATTATGTGTTGCATAAAAAACTATGAAAATTCCGAAGGCGAAATAAGAAGCGAGAGAGAGAGAGAGAGAGAGAGAAAGAGAAATAAAGAGAGAAAGAGTGAGAGAATGAGAGCGTGAAAGTAAGAGATACACAGAGAGAAAGAGAGAGAGCGTAAGAATAAACGAGAGCACGAGAAAGAAAGAACGAGAATGAATGACAGAGACACGAAATGGTAAAGATAATAACGAAATTTCGGTGATTATATTGTGAAAAATGACGATGATAAATGACAAGCGTTGATCGAGGCGATGATTACGGTTGTGATCGTAACCAATGATGAACAAGGCAACAACGGTAGGCACAATATGTTCCCAAAAGAAGAAAAAAAAAAAAAAGGAGAAAAAGAAACGATTTAGAATATAACGAGCGATAGAAAGAGAGTGTGAGAGAGAAAGAGAGGGAGAGAATGAGACGAAGGCACTTCGTTGCAGCCGTGATAAAGCTCGTCGATCGAGATTAAGATCAAGAATTGACTAATTGTGATGATAATCTCGGACGAAGTTATTTATTTTGAGGTTAAGGAGAGAGAGAGAGAGAGAGAGAGAGAGAGAGAGAGAAAGAGAGAAAGAGAGTTAGTGAGATAAAAACTAAGGGTGCTCTGAAATGTTTCACGTTGAACGCGAATGTTTTTAATCACGGTTCGTCGATGGTATTTAAGAAACGATCAGTTAATGTCCAGAAAGTAAATTTCGAGAGCTACATATGTATAATTAAAACACTTCGCGGGCAAGCGAGCGCTGAACATTGAACGTATGACTGTAAAATCGCGAGACTTCGTATCTTGAGGATGATAAAAAAGAAAACAGTCACCGAAGTGTTACGTCATATCCGCCCAAAAAACCCGTCAATCCCATCAGAAAGTAATATCGTCGTACACGTTGGAAAATTCGAGAAATAAGATACTTTAAGATACTTTCTGAACTCGTCGTTTCTTCGATCCACGAATTAAACTGAGAATCGATCAAATCGGGCAATCATGGTTGCCGGAGACCGCCTGCTTAGTTAAGGAAAAGAAAGTGGAGATGATAGCAATGATGATGATGATGATGGTAACGATGATGATAAAAAAAAAAGAGAGTAATAACTGTCACGACACGCACGTGCGCGTCGCGCGTCGCATTCGTGACGCGCCCGTGCGTACTGGTAGCAGAAAAAAAAAAAAAAAAAAAAAAACAAAACGAGTATTAAATATATGCGGGGGCCGTGGAGAGGAGGGAACCTTCCTTTACTCAAAAGAAATCTCGGTGGATTGTTCGCCAATCCACTGACTTTTCCCTATTGCCAGGTAAGTGAAAGAAAAAAAAAAAACAGCGGAAATACATAAAATCTGCATATGTATACCTCATATCCTTGGTTTTCGATGCATAACAAGCGCATTTTTGTCAGAACAAAATGGAAAGAAATTCTCAAAATATCTTAAACGTGCGTTGTCTCTCCTTCCTGTGAATCGTACCCTCCTCCCTCCCTCCCTCCCTCCCACCCGAGGAGAGCTCACGGGCCCTATATTGCAATATTTGTACTTTTCCATGTTGAAACCTCGATATACAATAAATTATATTAACAAACTTCGACTTTTGATTCTCTTTTAAAACCGTCGATGCGATTTTTTCCTCAAAGAACTTACTTTTACCTTTTTCGATGTTAAAGACGAGGAATGGGTAAGTAATCTCGCAGTGTTTCGTTGCGAATTCGTTTATTTATGAGTCAAAGTACAATCGTGAAATGTTTTTCCGTATGTCATATCCTTTACTTGTGCTCAATTTTACTTGTAATTAGTGAAGCGTCTAATAAAAAACATTTGTAGGAAGAAATAGACAGAGATGGCAGCATATTTTTGAAGTTACAGTAGCCTATATGATATAACAAGATTCAAAGTTAAAACATCCAGCGACATCGATTGATGCATTAACATCCACGTTCGCATGTTGCATTTTAGATCTTCTACACGAGTGAGAATCAAATTTATGCTTCGTGCGATTTTCACTGAAATTTTGAATCTTTTACTGCTGAGATCAAAGATTTAAACGTCGCGAAGGCTACCACACAGTCTTCCGAATAGTGGAAAGATCGTTAATTAATTCTGCAAAAAATTAATCTTAAAATAGAGAAATATGGATATCTAAATAAGTAAGAATTGAATAAATTGTATAATACCAAATCTACCACGTGATACTTGTGTTTGGAGACATCCTATTTTTTATGGGCACCTTGCTTCTTTGGAGCGAATTCTAATCCTCTTATGTAGTTCTTTTTAATTTGGTATTTTTCTGAAAATTAACATTTTTTCATATATACGTGTTCAAAATGTATTAATCTATATAAAAAATATCAATTTGTTATTTACCCGTAAGTAATTTATACACATATAAGATTTGATTTCCTTGAACTAGTACGCTAGGTGTTTTCTTTCCCGGTTCATCAGTAATTGTTGCACTCGCTCCGATACTCTGACATTCTTTACTAAATTCTTTGGCATTGATACCAAATGTTTCTAAATTGTTTACTAGCGTTACCTGCAACGTTCACGCTAGATAAATACCGACATTTCCCTAATTTCATTTATATTCCGATTGCGGTAATCGATACGATACCTTTTTACCACCGGATCGGACAGTGACTCTCATGTCAATAGGTTCCAATTTGCCGGTGTGTAACAATTTGTTTCCCGCTAAAGTAACTTCGTGCATGTGAGTCATACGCCCGATAAACTTGTTTATTCCATCCTCCATTGTTACAGTTTCCACGTTCGCTTTGGTTTTCATAGTACCTGCGAGCTGCGGGTTTAATTTCAGTATCCTATAAATAAAGCACATTAAACAATCACATAAGATCGTAAATAAAATATACATTTAATTAATAATTGCTTACCTTCCATCTTGGAGATTCTCCATTTTCACATATTCAGTAAAACATTTTCTGATCTCAGCTCTTTTCATAATGTCCCCTTTTCTGCAATCATTGTATGGGAGTAAAATGTACATAATTCGTATCATATAATACAGCATAATGGTATATGATGTAACAGTTGTCGACTTCTGCTCTGTACAGAAAATCATTCTTTTTGCAATTATTGTATCGCGGCAACATGACACATCCCAAGTGCGGCACTATATACTCACTCGTATCCGAATTTTGATAATACTGGAAGAACGTCGGCAGTTACTTTATAACATTCAGAGATGACTGCCGCGTTCGAAACAACCGGTTCCTGGCTTGATGTTGGTTCTTCAACTATAACTAGACGTTTTAAAAGAGGATGATCAAACTGTAAAAAGATATGTTAACGTTTTTACCAGAAGCAAATTATTCGTATAAAATTTCATTAAAAATTTTACCTTTATCGATAATATACTTTCAACGCCCTTGGTAACAGAAGTATTGATAACACCCAATGCTTTCATTTCTGATAAAAATGGGGACAACTTTTTGTACCGAGATCTTTTTATATCTATGTTTTTATCTAATGGACATGCAGCTATTAAATGATTTTTGAAGAAATTGGATGTTAACATTGGTAAATCATTGGGTTTTACTGATGTCTTGCAAGCTTTCAGAAAGCAATATTCTAGCAAGTTATCCATTTCTTTTATGGGATCTATAACTTCTTCTGCTTGATCGATAGATATATTTTTGGTTTCATCAGACTCTTCTAGTTTGTTGTCATCCTCACAAGCAGATTCCACCTCTGCTACTCTATCGTTATCCATTTCTAAACCACTCATTATTTCAACAAGCGATTCTTCATTGTTATCATTGATTTGCTCTGTTATTTCTAAGTCATCATTATCTGCATCATCATTTGGCGATCCCAAGTTTGGCCTTAAAGGAGGCTTTCCTAGTTGACAAAGCGTATCACCTATTACATGTAAAATTTCTACACATTTTCCATGACCTCCAGACATGTACATGTCCTCACTAGAAAGTGCTGTAATTCCGACAGCAACTGGAGCCTATATAAACAGGGAACACAGTTATAATATTTCAGATGAAATTGGAATGCCATGATTTAAAAATAAAACAAAGTCGAATTTACCTTATTGTCGTTTGTGTTTACTGAAACAGGTGTACCCTTTTGTAATTTACCAAAAGAATATAATGTTATAGGTTGTTTCATATTGACCCCAGGCAACATTAAATCTGCACCTCCACTTAATTTTGTTACAACCGGAGGATGAGTTGTAAAAGTCCTTAATAAATTTGGATAATGCCATAAAGTATATATAGTGGGTAACAATGCTTGATGTAAAGATTCAAGTTGGAAAAACATGGGTAATTTAGCTACACAATACACTTTTCCTGAGTGGCCACTGTGAGTTACAATTTTCATAACACTTATTGCCTCTTTCTTAGGAATTAACGATTGTGTCTCTTCGTCTGTTAGCACTGGGTATGCCGCTAAAATTTCTTCGCATAATTTTTTCCTAATTAAAAACAACGTTGCATTAATTGATGTAATTCTTCGTATTAATCATTAGTCTATTCTATCATTAGATTAAACCAACCTTTCCGTTCCTTTCAGTTGATTGTTCGACTTTACTTTAAACGATTTTATAAACATCTTGAACCGGTAAAACTTTAAAAAAATTTATTTAAGATAGCTCTTAAGAAAACCACACAGCTAAATATCAGTTCTATTCGAGATACAGGTTATCCAACCCTTTATCTGCTTATTTAATGGTAGCAATTTTAATCAAGGTAACTAAACTTTGTTACGACGCAAATGTTTCTCATGAAACATGCGTACAATGGTTGATCAATAGATCGCAAAAGTCAACAATTAATACAATGAAATTTGTAGCAACAAATGTAGAAGCGATAAAGGAATTAACAATTTTCCCGACATATTTATTAATACAAAAATCCTATTGCAAAAATCATATTAACAGTTCCAACTTTTTACTGACGGTTGGTAATTCCCAAACATTTGATCAACTTTATTTTTCATCTCAGTTAATTGAAAACTATCTAAATATGAAATACATATACATGGAGAGATAGTTAAGCGTTTATCTAGAAAATCATCTGTAATTTCTGAATTGATTTAGAAAAAGTTTGTGATAAAAACAAGAGACATTATATACTCTGCCTGATAATAATGCCACTTGTGTTATGTAGTGCGTACTGTGTCCTCTTACGGCACGTGAGAAAAATACGATCAAATGTACTGTGCGATCTGTAGGTCACTATAACCTCAAAACGTTGCATTATGCATAATCAATCTGTGAGAAGTAGCCTTTGAATATAGTGTAACTTTAAGATATTATCGTCGCATCTTTATTTACATCTACCACTGCCAAAATGGCAATTATGAAAATATTGTTACGACCAAATATCGGGAGGTTCACTGGGGTCAGAGTGAGTTACTTTTCATACGCCATTGTTACATTCGATTTCAGTTACTGCACTCCAAAGTGGTGCCCGTCATACACACCTTCTTTTGTTTGTGACATAGATTAATAGAATTTCGTGCACTGTACTAATCTAAATGATTAAAAATGTAGTAATAATTAATTCATTTCTATCGATTTATTATGCGATACTACTTTTCTTTATTGTTAAATGTATTTTTACGCCTTTCTCTTTCAATCTTCTAACATTGTTAAGAATGATATGAAATGA
>NIJG01000112.1:3924601-3937784 GCA_002201625.1 Euglossa dilemma
TACACTATGCATTAGTATAAAAATATACTTATAACATAACAAGTATATTTTTATATTCTGCTTCAAGGTCTATATAGCTGTTTCAATATCTTGCTCCAAAAATATGAAGTAACTGTAGAACTTCTTATGAAACATGTCACAAGACATAATAGTCTTAAATATATTGTATTAATATAATACAGATAAAAAACACTTAAATATAAGTCTATTATGTTTAAGAATTATATTTCCTTATTTTCAGCATCTAAATACTAAACCAAAATTTGGTCTACTTTTTGACATTGATGGTGTAATAATACGTGGCAAGAATGTATTACCTCCTGTACCAGAAGCTTTCAAGCAACTTCAAGGGAAAGATGGGAAATTTCGTGTGCCAACTGTATTTGTTACCAATAGTGGAAATGCATTGCCTAGACAGAGAGCAGCAGATTTATCTAAATGGATAGGATTTGAAGTGAAAGAATCACAAGTTGTCATGGCTCACACGCCATTAAAGTTATTCCAACAGTATCACAATAAACAAATGCTGATATCTGGTCAAGGCCCCATCAAAGAAATAGCTAAAGAGTTGGGGTTTCAAAAAACAGTAACTATCGAAGAAGTAGTAAAAAATTTCCCCTCTTTAGATTATATAAATGTGGAAAAGAGAAATCCAATATGTGGTCCTGTAGATCCCAAGTTTCCTATAATAGAAGGCATCGTATTATTTAATGAACCAATTTCTTGGGAAACCCCATTACAATTAATTGTAGATATTTTAATGACTAATGGCATGCCTTCTGGTTTACTCGATGAGATTGCATATCCACATATTCCAGTCTTGGCATGTAATATGGATTTACTGTGGGTATCAGAAGCACCGATTCCCAGATATGGTCATGGTGCATTTCTATTATGTCTAGAATCTCTATATAAAAAGGTGACAGGAAAAGATTTGCTGTATTCTGCTCTAGTCGGGAAACCTAGTGAAATTACATACTATCATGCAAATTCTGTACTTCACGAACATGCTAGAAGTATTGGAATAGATCATAATGTTGACACTATATATGCTATTGGGTAATTAATTCCTTGAAGATATTAAGAAACACTAACATAGTACTAAAAATTAGAAGAAATATTTATAATATTTAATATGTATTTTACAGAGATAATATCAATACTGATATTTTTGGTGCAAATTTATATGATAAATATCTGTCATATTGCACAAAGGAAGAAGTATTAAAGTCTGATAAATTGAAGAAACTACTTAACAAAGATATAGAACCACCGAGTGCAAAAGCTTGTATTAGTATTTTAGTCGAAACTGGTGTCCATCAACGGGATTCGAATTTTATATCGGAACATACTCATAGAGACTGCTTACCAATTGAAGATAGCCTGTGCAAGCCCGCATTCGTAGTGAAACACGTTGGCGAAGCTATTAGTGTCGCGTTTAAGGAAGAAAAATTTGACTGAACTAAATATGTATAGAACGTATTTTTAGACTTGGAATGTTTACATCCTAATATCAGTTAAAGAAAAAGAAGATATAAGAAATTAGATATATCTCCGCTAATGTAAGTATTACATTAATTTTGTTAGTTTTTTTTAGAGATTATTGAAAGAAAGGAATCAATCATTGAAAGAAAGGAAATTGTAACCGATTACATAGGCACGATATTTTGTTTAATATTTTTCTTTTTAAATCATTTTTAATACTTTTATCTGTGATTTTATTAAAAAAAAAAAAAAGAAGAAATGGGAAAAAATTGTGTCTATTGTAATCTCGCTTTAATCGGTTGAAGAATTATTATTTATCACTGCAACTCGATGATATTTATACATAGTACAACAATCTTGTACATCAAAGATATTAAATATAGTTGAAATCGTCTTTTAATGCAAATTTTTATCTATTTTGAAATTTCTATTATTTATGTTAGACGAATATAATATTTAGATAAATGTTCAAAGATATCATTATATATATGTGTGTGTGTGTGTGCTTATATATATATATGTGTGTGTGTATATACACACACACATACACATGTTGTGAACAAATATATTTGTAAATAATTTTTGATTTGACTTTTATTGCGTTATAATTGAATTTTTGAATGATTAAATTTTAATGTTTCATTTACGGTAATCCACGTTATAACGGTAAATCCTTTGTACTTAAAACGGTCGAAAATTTAGTCGTAATCATGTAAAAAACGCTGAACCGCGTTTCATCAAATTAATGGAATATAAAAATATAGAATAATGCGAACTTTACGTAACGCGCTATCATTTTAATTAATGAAAATTGTAATCCGGCGATAGACTATTAATGCGTTATTTACCACCATTCTGTTTAGCTTTCACAGGGATACTGCTATATATACAGAACCTCATCTAGTCTCACAAAATAGTTTCACCGTAGGCAATTGTAGTAATAGCGATTCGTAATACTTATGGTATGAAAGATGTCACAGTCATTTGTCAAATTGTTAGATAACTACTTCACATTGATCATTATGTATATAATAATGGAAAGAACAAAAGAAAAATCGCAAACGTTTTATTAATGTGCATTAAGCAAGTTATAAGAAATATAAACGCACATTATACAAAACTTACTTGATTCAGGTGAACATAGCTGGCACGTTATCAAGATAAAAATGCATCTATAGAAACATGGAGTAAAAGAAAAATAAATAATGAGAAATATAAAGATGTCTATTAAGACGAAGACTGACCACCTATGTAGAATTGAATCGATAATAACCAATTAGGTAGAGCTGGTCGATAATTTGTTTTGACATTAACAAATTAAAAGAGAGGAAGGGGAAATAGTAATCGTTGTTTATCGAAGCGATAGAAAATTATTATACGATGCCGTAAATAATAAAGGGCAATTATATACTCATATATAAACTTAATTGCAATATTCAGAGCAATGCAAATCGCATTGTTTTTTATATGTAATAATTATCTTATAGGAGCCTTATCTGTAGAGGAGTCTGTGATTTTTATGGAGCATTCTGTTAATAAATTCTATGCTTGTATTTCTTCTATTTTGCTCTATAAAGGTCACAAAGCATGCCAAAAAATATCTTTATTTATTTTTTTTTTTAATTTGCTAATCTAGAAAAGAATTTCGAGGAAGCCGATTTCAGAAAATTCCTAGAAATGATTTTCGAGGAGTAGATTTAGGAGGAGTATATGATATAAGATACATAAGCTATGAGAAATGCATACAAAGTTATAAATTATATTATCTAATCGCTTAAACCGAGTTTTATATAGTCTAGTCTACTTAAACGAATTAGGAAACATTTATATTTACATCTATATTTTCTTTTATTACATACAAACTGTGAATATATTTCCTTTTCTTTATTCTCGAATCACGAACGAACAACAACTGCCGATGTTTATTCAAAGCAAGCTAAAAAAAAAAAAAAAAAATGAGAAAAAACGCGACAAAGAAATCGTTTGATAAATTATAATTATTTATTTCCATTAGAAACACTTCGGAATATTCGCGTTTAACATATTTTTATATTGTAAACAGTACGTACGATTTGTCGCGTTACTCGATTTTTTATTTTAATTACTCCTATCGAGAAAAGAAGACCTACGTCGCTTGCTCTCTCAAAAAAAAAGAAAACAAAAAAAAAACAAACAGAGAAAAGAAGAAAGATAGGAAAAGTTAAAAACGAAGATCCTCTTCTGCCTACCTTAACAAGTTGTATGTAGAAATTAAGTGCAGCAAAATATACGATATATTTTCCGTTACTATCGATTTTGTTGTGACTGACAATGCAATTTCGCGGCGGGATTTCGTCGAACGAAAGTGTTTCATTCATCGTGCACTTTCTCCGTGACTTTTCCAGCGAATGATCGGTAAGTAGCAAAAGAACGCGGCGGCGTTGCATCCCGAGCCAACGCTTTCCTTTTTAAACGGTGTGGAGAAAATACAGGCCGAAATTAATAATTGCTCTTGATTATGGCGGAACGTGCATAACGTCTGGGTCTCATGACCCGTGAATTAAACCGTCAATCGTTTGATGGAATAATTCAATTTATATCGGTACACCGATGTTCGCCAAGAGCACGTTTATTTTTTCCGTTCGAGGGTTCACATCGAGAGTTCATCGGTGTTGATCCAAATCCGCGAGTTTCCGGATCCGATAACCGATACACTACATATTCGTATTAATCGTCGTTGCAAGAGCAAAAAAAAAAATCGTCTGGATGGAAACGATAACTCTCCGCGAGAGATTAACGATGATTAACCGCCGAGAGACACCGGTATCGGGAGAAAAAACGATCGTGAGGAATAATGGGTGTTTCTTTGTTTTTTTTTTTTTTATGTTTAGAGTGTAAGTCGCGGCCGGGAAAACCGGTTCCCAACGAGTATGCGTGTTATTTCAGTGTCGTTTAAGAATTCGATAGACGTCTCGTATTTTTCACGCCGGGGACACATCTTAGCGGTGGTCGTGTTGGTAAAATTCAACAAGCTAAGTAGAACGGTTTTATGTGCATACAGACGTTTCCGGCAGGAGAAGAAATCGACCGAGATTTCTTTCGAAGTTTTACACGAGACTCTCCTCGGCCGCTGAATGAGCCGCTTCTCTGCACATGGACTTAATTTACGAGTTCATTAATGGCTGAGTTATCGTAATTGACCTTATCGTCACATACTAATCAGCATCGTGTACTCGAGTTACGTCAGCGCGTGGATGGAATTAAAAACGGAGCAAAGATTACTTTCGAGCCAGCTTTAAACGCAAAGGACCAATCTTATGAACCAATATTTAGTTTCGTGATAAAAGAAAACACTACGGGGAAAGGCGATTCGAAAAATTTGAATCGTTACGTTAAGATGCCTGGTGTGAAATAAAAGTAACTCGATCGCTCGTAGATGTATAACTTTCGTAACGTGATACGTTTACCGATCCAGTTTGCGGAATAGCTTGTGGAGTTGCTAATCGAAACTGACAGTTGAAACCGTTGACATAATAGAAAAAAGATATACCAAGCGTAATACAATGATCTTTTCCCTCGAATTTCATGAGTATATAAAAATCTTCGGGTTTTAGTTCGCGTTGGATTGTTTCGCTTATAACGCTTAACGTAAATAAATAGACGTACAAAGTAAGTAATATATCAGTATTTCGACTAACTATTTCTTAGCTAGATAAAAAAATATTGGCAGTATCGAATCGCAATTTGTCAGTTTCATTCGAAATTTCATGGAAACCGGTGCGTAACACTTTGCACGGGCCACCCGTGGATGGCCAAACCGGTTTATTCATTTCTGTGCCATGATGCACGCCTTGCGGTGCAGCAAATCACGGATGTCATTTCTGATTTGAAATTCAGGGCTCGTTCGAGCACACATAACTCTGAAATATAGGTCGAAGATCACTGCCCGTTCGAAAGTCTTTCTCCGCTTAAAAAAAAAAATGGCAACAAAGAAAAAGAAGCGCACGGAGCGTGATACTAACAGGATCAAAAAACAGGCTGTAATGAAGTTTCGACATTTTTTTTGTATTTCCCAATCACATTGCTTACAAGTTAAACCGCTACAAGCTAATTCGTTTGGTTGAATAACTTATTAGGAAAGTAAAAGTAGCTCGACGCGATCGGTAATTAATCATACGATCCACGAGTTGTACACCCACGAGCACGTGGATGTGAACAGGGTCGTAGGTAATTGACCCGTGAAAGTTCGCTTCTCACGTCAACCACTCTCGTCGCAAGAAACGTTTCACTGTCACCTTCTCTCATCGATATCTCGCGGTGATCTACCGCGGTTCAACGCGATTATTCACACGCAATGAGCTGCTGATTGCGACAATGAATCATTTCCAAGAGAAAGCACTCTCGGCTCTATCGAATTCTGCGAACGTTCCTCTCCGCGTTATTATGTTACACGAAATATATACAAAGCTGCAGAACATGCTTTCCATTTCATCGATCAGCCGCTGAGTGCTCGCAATAAATTATGACGTTAGTTGTAACTCTGACTCTAGCATCCGTCTATACTCGCGTCTCTCTTCCTCCTTTTCTTCTCGTAACATTCCACGGCTCTCTGGATCTGTTCCAGATAATCCTGGATCGTATTCTCCATCGAGAATTCCCTCGAGTCCGACCTGGCTAGAGACCTCTTCTGTACGAGGGCAGTTAGCATCAGGGTGACCACGGGAAGAGTCATTCCCAGAAGAAACGTCGGCGTCATGATATTCTTCAGACCGTGCTTCTTGAATCCTCGGTATAATTCCGCCCAGATACCGTCTCCCTCCTCCTCGTGATGCTTACCCAATTTCCCATAGAGATGCGGTTTGATTTTTCCCGTTTTGGCGATGTAGTTGTAATAATAAGGATCGTAGGATTGAGCGTACAACTGAGAATAATAAACGTCCTTGGCAGGTGGTGGATGATCCACTTCAGGGAACCAAGCGCCAGCATCGTCGTACGGGACAGGAGGGTTGCTAATCGGAGGTGGTCCACGTTGAAATCCTGGCTTCGCGTAGATCACTTCAACAGGTGGGCCTTTCTGCTTGAACGGCACTGCTTGGGAAAATCGATTGCAAAATTAGTCGCTCGTTAATTAACGAGAATTTTAATCTCGAGTGAAAACAAACAATTACAGCGTTAGCTATGGAAAATTCTCACAATTGCTCTAATTAACCAGTGCTCTTACAATGCGAATTGCGTTGAGATACATCTCCCTGAGAGATGCAACTCTTAGTTGCTAAACCTGTTTCACCATCACAGTTAACGTGTTTCTATGAAATTGAGAGTTTCGATAGAATGAAAATTCTAAGGATCGAATCAGAATGTTAAGCGAAACATTAACATTTCTCTCCGCGCGTAATTCGTTTCAATAATAATCAAAACAAATACCTATATTCCTGTAACGAAAGTTTGTTGACTGTAATAATAACAAAAAAGTTGCTAGTAACTTTTTCTATAGCAGTTTTTCTATATTACTCTGTTGGAGATCCTTGATTGTGGACGCTCGGTAGTAATATCTCACCTGGAGGAACAGGACCACCATAGAATCCTGGTCCTCCCCTAGATTGTACATAGGGAAACGGTTTTCCACGCACTCTTCGCACGCGTTGATACCATCCAGGATAGAAGGCATCTTTCCTCGCCTGAATTCCAGTCATATATGGTTGCATTGCTTGCTGTTGTTGCATTACAGTTATAGCTGCTGGATTTGACACGCTCGATTGAAGATCCATCGGGCTCATAGCGGCACTATAGGCCGGTTGATTAACTGGAAGAGCCTGTAATACGTGTCTTTGTTGCATGAGTTGCGCAGTCAACTGTTGGTTCACCGGGGAAGACACGGGCTGTTGATCAACACGTGCTACTGGCTGTTGCATTAATTGCTGTTGCTCCGCGATCATTGGCTGGACATTTTGAGGAGTTTTCCGGCTTTCTAGATAATAGTCCAAAGATAGGCGTGACTCTTCTGGCGTTTTCGAGTTCAGGAAACTGTTCAAGGCTAAGTCAGAGTGATTTGCAAAGCTGGTTCCTTGATTATAGTTATTCGTGGCTAGATATCGACCAGTTTGACCGATCTTCTGCTGTTTCACAGCGTGCCACGAGTCTTTATGGTCCACTGGACGACCCTCGTCTAGGCTTTTTGCCGGATTCCCGGACTGGGACGAGTTTTTCGCGTCCGGTGATAATAACTGAAAGTTTTGAGAAGATTCCGTTGAATTGCCAGTCACGTTCGCTGCGGTTTCCTGTCGCCTGGCAGTTTTTTCGGTGAATCGTGACTCCACGGCTGCGTACTCGGTGTTCTCCGTCAGCGGATTACCCTCGAAGTTCAATTGACCGTTGGCTAATCCGATCGCGAGGACCAAGAAGATCGTCGCTGCGTTCATGGCTCTGGAATCAACGGGAAACTTAGTCACTCTGAAGATCCCGCTTTCGAAAACGAGTTACCGGTGACAAAAATGTATAATCTTTTGATAAAACTCGGCACAGAAGCTTTTACGCTCGTCGATTGACAAGTTCAATTTGCCTTTGCGATTAGCGGGATTAGCAAAAGAGGAGAGTTAGACGTTTTCCCGAACCGTTCTACTTACATTGTCAATGACCAGGGCGTAGAAAGAAACTTGTTACGTAGAAATGCTCAGGCCGATTTTGTTACGCGCCTGGAATGATTATCATCGGCCACCTTTCTTCTGTTATCTATCCTACTTTCCGATAACGATCTAACTTTCGCGCGAAAATAATAACGCGCTACGTGCGATCGAACTTTTACTGCTAATAATATCGCTGCTAATATCGCATATTTTTACCCACGCTTCGATACGATTGGCAGGTATGCACGTGAAAACATGCTAAAGGTAAATGCACTGGCAGCGCATTCATAAATCGACCGACATGGGTTAAACAGCCGCGTAACACTTTCTTCGGTCAAGGTGAACGTAACCACGTTGACACGAAACACGTTTCCATTAATCGCTTCTCAATGAGGAAACTTCCTTTACGACGCCATCGAGATTACGCATCGTCGTTTAGCTCTCTTTTCCTTTCTTTTCTCCTCGTTTTCCTTTCTTTTTTTTCCTTTTTACACGGCTTAAATTTAGTACAATATCTTTTCCTGCGGACGTTGAACAATTTACCCGGAAGTTCGTACAGTTTTCATATGTACGAAAGAATCGTAAATAAATCGGTGAAACGTTCTCATTTGAATATCGAGAGATAAGCCGATGAATTATGAATCGAGACATTACTAGAAGACGTGCGACGCAGATATCAGCCGTATATCGAAAACGATCTTCGAGATTGAGCCCCGGACGAGTGATTGGGAAATTGTATGGAAAAAGGGCAGTATTACACGATGAAGAATACGTGTGGCGATACGTCGAAATGTCTCGGTCGATACGGTGGAAAAAGTTAGTCAGAGAGAGTGTCCGCGTTCAAAATCAGCACACATACGCGATGTTCCTTGTCGAAAGTTCAGGGTTACTGAATTTGCTAAACTTCTTTTTCCGACGAGACCGGTATGCAAATTTGCGCGTTAAATTAAATGCAACGATCACCTTCAGCGACCGAAGAATCGTTATTAAAAATAACGCAGAGAGATTGCTTCCTTTGCGAATTGAAATTTCCACTCTGCCGATATCTTCTTCTTTATTGACATTTAACGTCTTAACGATAACCGTTGTTCTAGAATACAGAAATTTTCCAGCAAAAGATTCGTATCCTCATCCACGGGTCAAAACTTTCTAAAAACCGTTAATCCATTACAAATTCAAGAATTGGCCGAAATTCGAAAAAGGCTTCGATTTCTTTCCGCCGGTCGATCACGACTATCGACACAGCTCGCGGAATCTGTTCGCCGTGTTTTTCTCGATCCGTGAAACAAATTCACGTCGAACACCGAAACAGTACGAGATCTTGCTGGTGTAAGATACATCACTCGGGGATCGTTCACGGGAACGCAACAAGAAAAGAAGTGGAACTGCCGTCTACCGTGAACGATACTTTTTCAACAAAGTCTTGGACGAAAAACGAAACCGAGCTGCACCGTTTAATTGCCGTCGCCTACTTAACCTAACTAAAACCTCGATATTTTACTTCGATATTTACTTTTGTATCGATAAACCCTTCGGATGGCGCACTGATCGAACGTCAATTTTAAATACTATAGATTTTACAGTCGGTAATATTCTACTTATACTTTATCTACAGCTGCGAATAATAAGTCAATTTTCTGTTCGTTATCGATTGAAAAACGACTTGTTTTTTAAATTATTTTAGGTATAGTAAAGTTAGAAATGGATAAAACTACTCGAATTCTACTCACAATTGGGAAACAACGTTCCGGTCGTTCAAGCACTGGTTTCTTCTTCCTGGCACAAGTTTCTTAATTATGATCGAACATCGACTTGACCGATCCGGCCGATGTAGCAAATAGCACGCAAGAAGAGACCGTCCATCAGTCCGACTGGAACCAGGAATACTGAAGATCTACGGATCCGATGAGAAAGCCATTCACTCAGACCATGCTCCCTACCTTCTCGTCAGGCCCATAAACCAGACCCCTTGTTCGTTACCTGGACGAAATTGCTGTTAACCAACCTGCATTGCTTTCGATTCATTAGGAGATCCTCGAGAACCATTTTCATCCTTTTTCCTAGCAATGGGTTTTGCTCCTTTGTCATGAACATTCGAGGAGAAAGTGAATTCTAAGTGAAAATCGAGCAAAGAATGTAAAGTGCTCTGCAGTAAGTAGGATTCAATTGTTCATGGTTTCCCATTTATTCGGTGAAAATTTGAAACACGATTTATTCTTGCTCTCGAATAAAAATATTTTCAAGATATCGTTATTGTTTTCAGATACTAATAATATCGATGAACCGTATTAGAATGTCGGCAGTAAATGTCAAAGACATATCGGAGGTATTTCAAGGCCATTAATGTACTTTTCTAAATTTCCGACATTCGTTATCGTTATTTCAATTAAACCGTTAAACGTCGAGGCCTTGACCAACGGCAAGGTCTTCTTAAGCAAATTATTGTCTAGTTTACAAAGAATCAAGGAATCCTTGAAAAACCATCTATTCTTCCTCAATTACGCCTCGTAAATCACTTTTTCCGCAGTCGTCCAAGCGCGGACGAGACGCTTGAGGCTCCGATAGCTATGCACCATAAGAATAACGGTCCAGTTTGTTACAAGAAGATTAATAAGTCGGATCCGAGGCACCATTTTCGTCTGCCATATATTACCGACTTATTTATGTAAACGACGTGAAACCGTAAAAAGGTGCATACCCATTACCAAGTGTGAACAATCAATTATAATATCTATCTAACATAGATGAAACGATCTTGCTTCCTTATTTGCATAGTAAGTTTCTCTTTTCCTTAATTTACAGCATCGAAATGTCTTTTGCATCGCATAACCATCGACTTTCGAAGAAAAGCGTTAATTAATGGCATAAGTGGGTCGACCAGGTAGAGCCAGTGCCATGCTGTTTTACAGATCGGATATAAACTCGATACCAGGTGACCATCGAGCGATTTCTGGTGAAACAGGAGTAAATCGAACGGTATTTTAAGCATTTTGTTTGCACTGCCTTTCGAAAGATCGCTCGCAGCAACAACATTGTCGATGCGAGTCTGCGATCGGCACAAATCTCGAGGATGATGCAGTCATGAGCTACTTACCTGATTCCACAAAAATTGCTCCATTTACAGATTGTGCTCGCGCATGTGACCGGCACGGCGCGTCCTTACACTGGACGGCAGAAGTCGTTGGAAGAAAAACGCATCGAGGAGGAACGCTGCGAAAGAAATGATATATTCGATCGCGAGATAGATTCCAGCGGCAAATTCCCTTTCCCGACACTCTCGATGCGTGGTCCACAATTATGCTAATCATCCCGTATAAATCACACCTCTCCTCTATTCATGATCAGATAATATCAAGATGAATGCAAAAAGCCCTCGACCGAGCAGCTTCAATTAGCGAGATATTCTTTTACCCAAGACCTAGTGGGATATTTACGAAATTACCGCCTTTAATCTACCAAGAAGCGGAATGACCACTGGAAGCTCTTTTTGGGGGATTATTCGTAAACTGACGTGGGTCCTCGAATGAAACAAGTGTCGTGAAGCATCGTAAACGAGCAGTCACGAAGACAATAGGAGGGGTGACGACCATGCTCCTCCTCATCCTCCCGATGGCATCAGCCGCGATCGTGCAAGCGAAGCTCCGGACCGAACGTTATATAATTGTGGCAGATTATTTCCAGCGTTGGTCACATGCATGCTGCCACACTCGGCTGTGTGCTGACAAACGTTCTCCCGCAGTGGACATTCGGCCATCGAACGACCTGAGCGTCGCAACCTCGAGGATGGAACCGCATCGAGGTGGAAACACCGGGATCACGTGGAAACGCCTGAAAGAGCTACTGCTAGATTTTCATTTAAATTCAGATCGGGTATTTTATCGGTGAGTGCACGCTTCTCTTGGAAATTCATCGTTTTTGGGGAAGCATTTTTGTTCAAGACGTATCGGTTTATAAGATCGCTTTCTTTCTACTTTACCCCGCTTTGTATCTCTCGAAAAGAGATACCGTAAATGGTTCTTTTTTTTTTTCAAACGGTTACTCGCTCATTTTTTGTAATATGTTCCATTGAAATTTCTTTGAAAACATGTATTTTTTCACCGTTTACAGTTGGACGTAAATTGCTCGCAGAGAGGAAAAAATAGATCGGATGTCGGCGAATTGAACATGATCGTGTTCTTCTGTCGGAAGCGCATTATCTCCGTTTTCGCGGCGCTCCTGACCCGCGCCTGGTTTTGCATTGTCACCGAAACATTTCGTGTTTGGTCTGGTTGAAATAACAGGTTCCCTCGAAACGAATTGACATTGAAACGTACATCCGTTAATGGTAATCTCATACGGAGAAGTTAATTGCCACGGTACAAACTATGACGAGGCTATATTTTCATTATAGCTCTAGACGCTTCAAGTTTTTGCAAAATTTCCGTTTTTACCTGAAAACCCTTTCGTGCATCCCGTGCGAATGCTATTCGAATGTGCTGTGCGATTGTTACTCGAATGGCAATTGCTATCAATCAACCACCGCGCACAGCAGCGTGTGTTTTCAATAGGCAATTGATCGATCTATGAAAACATAATAAATCTCGTTGTAGAATAATAACATTAGCGGTGGTCGAGTTTCGGGGCTTGAACCTTGTACAATTTAATCCACTTAAGGTGAGATCATCGCGACCCTCTTAATTAGCTGAATCAAGAATGGTCGCTTTCGTTCCATGAAGTGGCTTATATTAGGCCAGCGGTTCCACTGACGCCACCCTTTACGTTTTCTTAATATTTCACTTAAAGATCGTTGCCTCTGTTACCCCAATCGTATCGACGAATTTTCTTCCATCTTGATCAATCGTTATTTACCAATTAAATTCACGTTATAACTTAAAAATTTTGTTCCAAATTGATCCATCGTTGAAATTCTTTTTAAAAATCGAAGCGATTTATGTTTCAAATGTATCCCTGCATAGACTAAAATTTCTACCGATGAGTATCCTTTAACGCTTAACGCAGCAATGCAGACGCTATCTCAAGTTTCACAGATAACACCATTTCCACGATTCGTCTTGATAAAATTCCTGTGAAAAAGTAACTGATATCGCTCTCCGTTT
>NIJG01000112.1:3937874-4001438 GCA_002201625.1 Euglossa dilemma
GGACAAAAGCCCTGGCTATGGCTGCTGGTATGCTTCTGCATAAATTGCGTTTGCGCACCTGGACTACTCTTCTGGAGAGAAGAATTCGACGACATAGAGCTCTTCGTGCCCGAAGACTCTGAGATACGTAGCGACGCTGCCTGGGTAAAGACACACTTCCGGGACGATTTCCGATACGAAAGTATCATCGTCACGGCCCCCAACATTTTGGAGCCGGAAGTGCTGCGCTCGGTACATAGGCGATCATGAATTATACGAGTATCTGCGAAGGTTCTTTTCCACTTTAACGCATGATTCTTGTCGAAATTTGTCAAGACTCACGAGATTTACCCAGCATTCGAAATCTGTGAGCTCAGCCTCTGCGATTTTAAATCGGTCGTTCAATCGTGTTCTTATACTTTCAGATTAGCAAGATAGAACAGATAGTAAAATCTGTTATGGTGAACAATAGTACTTGGGAAGATGTGTGCGCAGGGTAAAATCAAAATTAATCAATGTTCATTTGTTTCCTGCTCTCTTGGCTTGTACAGCAGATAAGAGTCCTATTGAATTACAGATACTTTACGTGGTTCAACGTGGACAACACGACGGACATTTTCAAGGACCTCGATGTCGCTGGAGATATCCTGGCTGAACTAAATAATACGGTGCTAAAAAATGGATGTATATATCAGTCGATCATACAACTCTGGGAAACTAGTTTAATGAAGGATGTTCGCAATTTGACGAAAAAGGAGATACTCGAGGACGTGACCAAAGCGATCAAACAGAAGTGAGTTTCTAAAGAAGCAACGGAATTCTGACTTCGAGTATATATAACTGAATCACTTGACAGGATCAACGAGAATGTCCTGTTAGATATCGCGCCTCTGCTTTCGGGTATCTTCTATGACAAGAAAGGTCGGGTTAAAGGCGCCAACGCTACGATTCTCAATTGGATGCTGAAGAAGTCCCACCCAAGCTCGGCTAATTGGGAACTAGAATTCATAGATCGCGTTCTTCATTCAAACATCACATTCCCGCCTGGAATGGAAATATATGCGATAGCTTCGCGAAGTTACATAGATTCGTTGCATCAGATATTAAATAGCAATCTTACGGTATTGTGCTGTGGAATATCCTTGATAGCAGTCTACGTAATGGTTATGATCGGTAAATGCAACGCGTTAGAACAACGAATTTATTTGTCAATAATGGGGGTGTTTGTGGTTGGTCAGGCGATTTTGTCCTCTTATGGAGTATGCTTCTACTTGGGTTATCCTTACGGACCCATACATTCCATCCTTCCATTTCTGTTGCTCGGTATTGGCGTCGATAACATGTTCGTGATCATGCAAAGTCTAGCGAGCCTCTCGGAAACTGATCAGTCCGCGGCAATTCCTATACGTATTGCTAAAACCATTCAACAAGCTGGTACGACGATACATTTATGATATTATCTTTCGTATGTCGCAATTTTCACTTATCTTTTATTTTTTCCTCATTTAAGGTATGTCAATCACAGTAACATCTTTCACAAACATAATTGCGTTTGCCTTCGGTATTACAACCGTGATGCCATGTCTCAGATCTTTTTACGCATTCGCAACGTTAGGAATTTTATTTTTATACTTATACGAAATTATATTCTTCGTGAGCTGTCTCGTATACGATGAAAAGCGACTCGAAGCTCGCAAAGATGGTTGCTTCTGTCGACCGAAACTAAATTGGAAACCCAATGAATGCAGCCAGAGAAACACTCAACAGATCATCTTCGAGAATTACATCGGCCCGGGAATCACTAAAATTACATCGAAAATAGTTATTTTGCTATTCACCGTCTGTTGCCTGTGCGTTAACACATGGGCGGTATTTCAATTGGAACAAAACTTCGATCCCCTTTGGTATTTAAATCAAGACTCTTATCCAATTCAGTTTAACAACAAGTTAAAACAGTATTTCCCGAAATATGGGAAACGAGCGGCGATTTATATGACTGGCGTAGATTATTACGAAGACCGTAAGTCTCTCTCTCAGTTGGTAGAAGCTTTGAGACACAATCAGTTTATTAACAATGGTACCCTCGAGCCATGGTTTATTGCTTACGAGAAGTGGCTTAACGTTACTGACAAAGGTAAGATTTGATATAATAGTAGTATATTTAGATATAACTCAATGACAACAATTTCTTGGCAGGTGATATTGAGAGCAGAGAAGAATATTATAATATTTTGACAGAATATCTACTTTTAACGAAAGAAGGTCAAGCATATATTAAAGATATTAATTTTGATAAAGTACCGGCTGGAGAATATAATATAACGGTATTGATAAATGTTTATTTATATACAGTTATTTGATAGTTGTTTGAAATAAATTTGTTAATTTTTTTTTATTTTTCTCAGACGTCGCAAATTCCGATACAACATATCATGATTAATACAACATCAGCACAAATACAAGCGATGCAACTTATTAGGGAAACAGTTCAAGCGACGAATTTCTCTCATGGACATGATTATATTGCAATCTTTTCGTCCGATTATGTTTCGTGGACGGCAAACAAAGTAAACATTTTTTTTCGTTTAGTAATTTTCGTATAATATAATTGTTATTTTTCCATAGGTTATAGGAGAAGAATTGATCAGGAATTTAAGTCTAGAAATACTGACTATCGGAATAGTAATATTATTATTCCTTAGAAACTTACGAGCATCGTTTTGGGTAATTTGTTGCGTATTTTTCACACTCATCGACTTATTAGGTACTATGTACTTTCTAAATTTAACCATTGAAATGTCATCGAGTATCATGATACTATTATGTGTGGGGTTGGCGATCGACTATGCCGCACATATGGGATTAGAGTTTATACGCGCAAAGGGCAACAAAAAAGGTAAATAATAATATAATTTATATGCTATGTAAAATGAAAAAATAATTATTAAGTTAATAAATTTTTATATTTTGTATAGAACGCGCAATAGAAACACTTTCTATTATTGGCCCAGCTGTATTTAATGGAGGTTTAAGTACATTCCTAGCGTTCGTTTTGCTAGGTTCTAGTGAAGCTTATATCTTCAATACTTTTTTTAAGGTATTATTTAGAAATATATTATCTCTTTTACTTGAAAATTTTATAAGAAATTTATTGTTTCAGTTATTCACGTGTGTAGTAATATTTGGTCTATTTCACGCACTATTATTTTTACCAGTAATTTTAAGCTTAGTGGGTCCTGAAGAAAGAGTAACCAAAGAGAAGAAAGAAACTGTTGTAAGAGAGCATAATGGATATTGTAATGTTCCTTTATCTCAAAGTGAGAAAGGTGATACATTATAAACAAAACAAAAGATCATTTAGAAAACATTTATTAATATTGTTTTACAAATTTTAATGATTTACGTTTTTTTAGAATCAGGAACTGGAACTGCCAAATAAAATTTGATAATGTATTAAAGACTGCTTAGATAAGTATTTGATTACAAGATTCTAGAGCATAAATTGCAATTACAAACAATGCACATGTACTGTAAAACAGTAATTTGTATATTCTTTGTTAATCTGTTCTTTTGTAAACAAAAAATAAAAAATAAAAGAATACCATTTATTGTATCATGAATTAGTTATCTTTTTCGTCTAGTTCTTACTTCTGTCCATCCATCCGCAACTTCCATACCAACAGAAGTTTCCTCCTCATTGTCAGAACTATCATTTTCTATAGCACAAGAGTTCTGACTTTTTTTTATAGGTTCATTTGTAATGAGCCATGATTGCAATGGTGGCAATTTTGCAAGCTCTGTCACTGCCAAATTTTCATTATTTTCTGTACAATAATGATAAAATCTCAATAATTCTTCTGCTACTTGTATTGCACTATCATCTTGAAGTTCTGTATTGAAATACTCATCCATGTAATCTTCTAACTCATTGGCAATTTCATCGCTATTTAGATTTTCTATACATGAAAGTATGAGAAAAAAAGAAATTACAAAATAAATTAAACAAAGATACGGTAAAATATAAATAGAATAACGAACCGTTCATATACATAACCTCCGTTATGTAAGGACAAAAATCTATTGCCCTTTCTTTCGTACCCATCCCTTGTTCTACTGCCACCTAATAAAGAAATTCCATAAAAAATAAAATATAAACAAATTATTTATATATACATACATTCTATTTATAAAATAGATACTTACCCTTAATGCAGTCCAATTACTGAAAATACATTGTGTAACCGAAAGAAAAAATTCTTTTGTATTCGACATCTTATTGAGTGATAAAGAATTTCTTAATAATACTTATTAATTATACTAGCGATGGTAATTAATCACAATTATCTAATTCACTCTACACTGGATTAGCAAATCAGCCATGTGTTCTTAACTTTTCAGGTAAAGTTAGGTCATTAAGATCAGGTTAGGTTTCATATTGTGAAGTCGCTAGTAGTCCATATATGCTGAAATTTTTAAATAGAAATGAGTTTTTAAACGTTTTAAACTACTTTAATTTCTATTACAAGGTAAATATTGATATTTTTTTTATTGTAAATATAAAAAATGACTTTCAGTTCATGTTTTTACCAAGTTTAAATTCAGATATAATATGCAAATATTTGTCATACACCTGCATATAATATTTCTCTTAAACAATTTACCACGAAGATATGTCAGACGCTTTTGAAGAGATACAAGCAATTAAAATAAAAAGAAACAGTCTACGAGAAAAATTGCAGAAAAGAAAACGCGAAAGACATGAATTATTTACTCTTACTTCTGCAACATCAGTATCATCCACCTTGACAAATGAATCACCTCTTTCTAGTGGTAATTACATTCCTTTATTTATTTTTATATTTTGTTATATATAAGAATTAATTTCAAATATGATTTTAAAGTTTTATTTAAATACCAAATGTTCAATGAGGTATATAACTTTTTGATAGATGCAATGGGACATTTACACCGATCTGACCATACTGAATATGAAAGAGATGTGTTATGCATCTTACATGAATCATTACCCAATTTACCAATCACATCTGCAGAACTAATAGATCAACTTCGTAAAAATCTTAATGCAGATGTATCATCTTCAGACATTCATAAAATTTTGGAAAAACTTGCAGCTCAAGATATAGTTAAGTTAGTAAGTTTCTGCATTATCCCATACTAAAACTTCATATACAAACAAGTAATTGAATACCTTTTTAGAATTAAAGAAGTAACAGAAAATGGTGTTTTTGGATATACAGTATTATCATTGGCCGAATCACAATCATCATATCAGTCTCAATCAGATGATACAGAAAATCCAGAGAGTGCAGAAACATCTGCATCTGAATTAAATGACTATATGCCTGCAGAAAAACAGCCCAAACTGGATAAAAAGAATACAGAGGATATAATGTCACTAATATCAATGCCTACTATTAGGGAAAAAGAAAATAAAAAGGTTGGAGAGCAAATTTTAGATTTATTATCAAAGCAAACATAAAAACAGAAATCATTAGCTCAGAGAGTGCAGAAACATCTGCATCTGAATTAAATGACTATATGCCTGCAGAAAAACAGACCAAACTGGATAAAAAGAATACAGAGGATATAATGTCACTAATATCAATGCCTACTATTAGGGAAAAAGAAAATAAAAAGGTTGGAGAGCAAATTTTAGATTTATTATCAAAGCAAACATCAAAGGAGAAATCATTAGCTGAAAGATTTCGATCTCAAGGAGGAGCTCAAGTTATGGAATTTTGTCCTCATGGTACAAGAGTAGATTGTGTAAAATTAAATGGTGGACCAGGATTTGCAGAAAAATGCAAGAAACTTCATTTTAAAAAGATTATTCAAAGTCACACAGATGAATCTTTGGGTGATTGTAGTTTTCTCAATACTTGCTTTCATATGGATACATGCAAGTACGTATTGTGAATGTAATAATTTTTAATTATAAGAAGAATTCATTCTAATCTTTCTTTCATTTAAATATTATGTAGATATGTTCATTATGAAGTAGATGGACCGACAACTCAACCAAAGGAATCAAATGAAGCAGACAATGCAAATAATAGTACAGTGAGTAAGGGTTTAATAGTAGATAGTAAAAATGGTAGTAATACTACTTGTCCAACTCCTGGTGGATCATTAGGTAGTGAATTGACTCTTTATCCACCACAGTGGATACAGTGTGATTTACGTTATCTTGATATGACAGTCCTGGGTAAATTTGCCGTTATAATGGCTGATCCTCCATGGGATATTCATATGGAACTACCATATGGTACAATGTCAGATGATGAAATGAGACAGTTAGGTATACCTGCTCTTCAAGATGAAGGTCTTTTATTTTTGTGGGTGACAGGGAGAGCAATGGAACTTGGTAGGGAATGTTTACAATTGTGGGGATATGAAAGGGTAGATGAAATCATATGGGTAAAGACCAATCAATTGCAAAGGATAATAAGAACTGGGAGGACAGGTCATTGGCTAAATCACGGTAAAGAGCATTGTTTGGTTGGTATGAAAGGAAATCCAAGAATTAATCGTGGTTTGGACAGCGATGTTATCGTGGCGGAAGTTCGTGCAACTAGTCACAAGCCCGACGAAATTTACGGAATTATTGAACGTATGAGTCCAGGAACAAGAAAGATCGAATTATTTGGTCGGCCACATAATGTTCAACCTAATTGGATCACATTAGGCAATCAAGTAGATGGAGTTCACTTAATTGATCCACAACTTATTAAAGCCTTTAAAAAGCGTTATCCAGATGGAAATTCAATGAAACCTAGTAAACCATAAGTATTTTAGGCAAAGTAAAATAAGTGGATAATTATTTTATTACAAATGTTATGAGAATGAAATTGTGTTTAATAAAACTTGAATACGAACTTCAGATTTTCATTTTTTTTATTGTTTGAAGATATACATAAAAAAATAATTTCATTTTTAAATATTAAATTTATATACCTCATATAAAATTGCATTTATAGTTATATTAATTAGTTTTTTTTTTTTTAACTTAAAATTAATATCAAAAATATTTGTACAAAATTGTTAGAAATATCTAGTTCATGCTTTAATTAGCATTTACATGTATATATATTGTTATTTTCATATTAGCACCTCTATTATATACTTAAATATGTGAACATATATATAGTCTATATATTTTACATTAATAATATTTGCTTCAAAATATGTAAATAATACATAGGTAAGTACTCATGTTACTATAAATCATATACTTTTAAAATAAAACTGCAATGTAATCTTCAAAGCACAGTGAGAAGTAATTTAATAATATAAATTTAAAGTACACCAAAGTGTTCCTAGTACAATCAAATTAAACATTTCTTATCAAGACATAAGTCTTGTTTAGGTGTTGTATACAAGCATAAAAAAATATAATATATGTTTGTTAACGTTAAATAAGACCAATACTGCCACGTTTTTGTCTTAAGAAACTTCTTTTTAATGTTAATGAAAAATGATTTTCATTTATTTTGTTCAAAGATGATCTAGTTGATCGATCTATTTTTGATGGTGTCAAATTTTCGTCATTTTCTTTTTTACTGATATTAATCACACTTTCTAATGAATTAATATTACATTTATGAAGTTTATTAAATGAATCAATCCAATGCCTTTTTCCATGCCCATCTTCTGTTATTAATATATGATCTCCAATTTTAAATCCATAACTTATATCACATTTTTCATCTGCACTTAGTTGTTCTTTGGGTATAACAGGATGACACAAATTGTATCTTTTACTTACAGACCTTGTACTACGAGTTACTACAAAACCAGTATCAAAAAGAAAGCACTGAAATTTCTAAAAATATAATTACATAATTACAAATTTTATATTGTAATTTATCACATAATTTAATCATATATTTATTTAATAAGGAAATTTACAAAATATTCTTACCATTCCCCTTGTATCTTTTAGCTGCCCTTGGGTAATTAATTCTGTTGCATTTTCAATACACTTTGTAGGATCATAATCCAGTTTTACATTAATTTTTGACTGAGCCAATTTACACTCTGCATCTCCCATAGTTTTGTCTATATTTTTAAGTAAATTAGATATTAAATCATATGCTTCTTTTAAAGATGTTTGATCTACATGTGTTGGTGCAGTATGCCTTAGTATTTCTTTGATTAATAACGGATATTTAACAATTCGCGATCTTGCTACATCTATGTAAGTCCACAAATCAACTGAATGAGGATATTCTAAACGTTTATTTAAAAAAGATTGAAAACGTTTATTAGACAACCTTTTCTCATCTAATAAGTGTTTTGCCCATATTTGTGTTCTACATCTTTCTAAATATGGTTTTGTTAATTTTGGAATCTGTAAAATTTAATGAATAAAATGAATGTGAAAAGTCAAAATTGTATTACATTTATTATTAGAAATTGATTATTACTAACCCAATTTAATATTGTAAAGCCAACAGTTTCTGTAAATCCATATTTATCTCTTAAATCAACCAATTCATCTCTTAATCTAATATGTATTTCAATGAGATGTGTTACATCCCCAAAAACTGTAATTAGTTCATCAGTACTAAAAATGCTACTGGATAACAACGGTTCATAATAAAAATCTTTAAGAATACACAAGTCATTAATAAGTACATTTTCTCCACAATACAATTCATAAATTGCTTCTTGTCGTTTCACTTCTTTTCTGCTCCAAAGATAATTAGATTTATCTTTGATACTCTGATTTGCTACATCAAGTATCCAGCTTCTAATTGTAAAATTATTAGGGTTTTCAATATTTTCTTTGGGTCTAAAAAATAAAGTTATATTAAATAAATATTATGTGAAATCATGTAATTACATAATTAGATTATATAAAAAAAATAATTGATCGATGACATTTTTTTATACCTTTTCTCCAATGTTCCTGCATCTGTCTCATTACTTACAAATAACAAATCTGTTGTATTTGGTTGAATTGTAAAAGATCTATGGAAGGTATTTCCTTGTTTACTGCTTGGTGTAGAAGAAAAAATGCTGCTGGCTACTTCTGTAATTCTTCTTCTTTTTTTCTTTTTTCCTACATCTGATTCAATAGATATGTCCATTGAACTGATACTGATAGCATCACTTTTAGGACGTTTTCTGGATCGCTAATTTAAGATATAAAATGACAATGTTGTTATTATTATAAACACAAAAATTATGTAAAAGTAACAATTGAATATAAAATATATTAGACATCACTAATAACTCACCATTTGAAATAAACATAAAAAATTAAATATATAATTCGTAAAATTAAGAAATACAAGAAATAATGTTATTAAACGTTAATGAAATTGACGCAGGTTAATCTTGCGTCACTTTGAAATATTGTTTACACTGTATTAAAACTTACCAACCAAAATTTTTTTCGGGGTTCTTGAAAAGCATCTTTGCTTGTATTATTACTATCATCATACATTTCCTCTTAATTTTTAAAAATTGATATACGGCCGAATTACATACACTTATTCATATTCCATACGAAGTAACCGTTAATCTACACAGACCCTCCAGAAAAACGATTCATTAGTACAAACTTGGTAAACGCAAACTCTAGAATACTTTCTATTTATCCTAGTATAATGGATTTCCTCATTTTTACAGTTTGTTGTATTGTTGTAATATTATTTATGAGGTAGGAAAACTCTCACATTGTTTAAATAGATGGCGTCATTCAATTGTTAAGTATCACTTTTTATTTGAAAATATATAACCCTGAAATAAGTATCAGATAAATAATGTTTTTTTATATGTAATTTATGCAATAAATTACACTTAATAATATAATGAAATGAAAAATGAAATTTTCACATATAAGTTTCATCTGTAAATTCGCAACAGTCTTCATTTAATTATGTACATCCAAGAAAGAAAGTATGTTGAATTCATTTACAAACGAACGAATGTTTTGAATTTATACCGCCATATTTAAGTTGACATATTACCTAATATTTTACAAGTAATATCATTTATAATTGATGTATTTTTGTAGTAATTCGGAAACAAATACAGTATATTTTGTTTTTCAATAGAAATTGTTTCTTTTACGATACTTATATTTATCTTTATACACGTGTTAAATGGAGAGGTTAGGACAGATAACTTAATGTTTAATAACAAATAGACAGTATATTTAATTGTTTTATAATTACAAACCATTTTTTTCATTAACCAGTTTTAGCAAAAACGAAGAACCGAAGAAACAATGCCGTTCTAAGAAGTCTGCTACTAAGCAAAATATGGGTGAAAAGTGTAGAAAAAATTCTCAACGTATGATTCCACATACGGAGCGTAATGCATCTGGTCGAAATTGGGAAATGTTTAAAAATTTAGTATCCGAGTCATCGCTTTTAAATTCAGACTCTTCTAGTAAAGAGAAAGTGAAAAAAAAGCATCGTCATGCTCCTGTGTCCAATGTGTCTCGTGTACTACCAGTTAATGAAGAAGTAATTGACGACGAAAATAAGAAGAAACTGACAAAACACGTAGCAATGGATTGTGAAATGGTAGGCATAGGAGATGGCACAGAAAGTATGGTAGCTAGAGTATCCATTGTAAATCATCATGGCTTTTGTGTTTATGACAAATATGTAAAACCAAGAGAACCTGTTCAAGATTATAGAACTAAAGTTAGTGGTATTAGGCCCGATGATCTTCAAAATGGAGAAGAATTTGAGATTGTACAAAAAGAAGTAGCAGAAATTTTAACAAACCGTATTTTAGTTGGTCATGCATTAAAACATGATCTTGATGTGCTATACCTATCTCATCCAAGAAAATATTTACGAGATACTTCTAGATACAAAATATTTAGACGACTATGTCTAGGAAATACTCCTAGTTTGAAGAAACTTACATGTGAATTATTAGGTAGAGAAATACAAACAGGAGAACATAATTCAATTGAAGATGCTAAAGCTGCAATGCAACTATATATGTTGTACAGAAATAAGTGGGAATCTGACTTCTATTTTAAATGCCATTCCAGATCAAAATGAACAATCTACTAAAACACCCTGGAAATCTTGTGTATGTGACAAAATTTCATACATAAACAAACATTTATTTTGAAATTTGTTTCTTACATACAAAATTACAGGAAATACATAATTATTTTATACAAAATGACTGTGAACAGTAAATTTATTCATATACATAATAACTATATATGTAAATAGAACATTGTTATCAGAGTATAAAGAAAAGTTGTATTAAAAATTTTTAAATATATTTCTTTTNTATACATTTTAAATAATTTTTAGTATAAATATCGATGTGTTTAAAAACGTAATTTTTAAATATTTACATAACAGGATTCATGTAGCAGAGCTGTATGGTCTTTTATATCTAGAAATTTTATCTGTTAATTCCTTTTTATGTTAATTTCATTTAATATTAAAAATTTCACGTTAAAATATACTGCAACATTTAACAACAATAACATTACAACATTAACAACATTAACAACATAATTGTTTGTAATTCTGTTATCTATTGAACTTGAAAGATGCTGTACAAATGTTAAGGAGGTCTTTGAACGTTGTTATCAGCTTCTGTTCCTTTTATCTGTTCAATGTTTGAAATTAGTACGTGATAATAAGAAAATAAAAACAATTACTAAAATTATTATCCTCCTCCTGCAAAAAAAAAAAAAGAGAAAGAAAAGAATTGCGCAAAGAAATATGATGCATTTATATTTATAGTTTTAAAAATGACGTGACAAAAAATAAATATAATATATAATTGTTCATTTTATTTTGCCAAACTCTCGGTATTTACATCCTGTAACAAATTTTTGAATCTATCGGTAACTTACCGCCAAGGAAAGAACTATCGCTTGAAATAATTAAAATCTCATTAACCGTTTCGGGATTAATGCAGCGAAAAATTTCCGAAAAAGGTACAAGGCTGCTGACAACTATTGCCTCTCATAGCAATCTTATACGTGGCGTACGCGTATCTCTTTTAAAGTAAATGTACAGAAAACACGACGACCTTGTTATCAGTAGTAGCCACTTTTAAAACGATACACTTCGACTTTCGGTATATGTACTGATTATTTCACGATCATTTCTTATATCTCCGTCGAGCACTATACACCGACTCTACTAGCTATTTCGCACGTGACTACTTTTCCTTCCTACTCGTGAGTAAACTATATATCAATTAAGATAATCTGAGTCCATAATGTTCTTTCAAATTAGTTAAACCTAATCTAAGTGCATCTAAGTGCATCGCATCTTCTGTTTACTTCGCTGTCGAATGCACAATAGTAATTAATCTTCCTACAAATGTCAAATTCACGATCTCAGTTTACGATACCACTTATTGCGACCCTTTCCTGTATTTTATCTCAAGTACCACGCGTCTTCCAACCATATGGTTTTACTATCCTGCACTAGTATCTTACACAAGTTGTAACGAAAGTGTTCTATACAACAAAAACGAAAGAACATTCGCGTTCGTAACTTTCAATCGTTGCACCTTTCCCATTTCTAACTTGACCGTGTCTACCGCTACGTTGCATCGTTATTAATGCAGATGAATTTGAATTTTCCTTAATTATTTTTTTCGCTCTTTACAAAGCAGTGAGCGACGCGAGAGAGAAAGGCGATATATTTTTATATCGTCGTTCGATCGTTGTTAAATCGAAACGAAGGTCCTCGAAGGAGGAGAAAATTCCAAGAGTCGCGAAGAATAAGTGCATTTAACAGTTTGGAGTATTTATCGAATTCTCAGGAAACATGAAGATAGCCGTGATCGGTGGTGGATCCGCTGGTCTTGCCGCCCTACGACATTGTACTTCCGGTAAATACGATACTCAAGTAGTATGTTACGAAAAAACGGAACAAGTAGGTGGTACATGGGTGTACAGGGAGGAAAGTGGTTTAGATCGATACAAATTACCCATACACACTAGCATGTACAAAAATTTAAGGTAAGTAAACCAGTAATCCACGTTAAATTTATTTATCCTTTTATTTTCTTCGAAATATTTCGACACGTTACCGCATTCGATTATTTCTACCACATAGGACAAATCTTCCCAAAGAAGTAATGGGATATCCTGATTATTCCATTCCGGATAATCCCGAAAGTTATTTGACTCGTACTCAGATACTCGAATTTTTAAATTCGTATTGCGATCATTTTCATCTTCGCCAGTATATTCGGGTATTTTTTTTTTTTTTTTNTTTAAATAATATCTTACACGGTTTGATATCAGACAGAAAATATACGATCGTGTATTTTCCAGTTTCTGCACAACGTTGAATTAGTGGAGCCATCAACAGGAGACCGGAAGTGGACGGTTAAAGTCAGAGATCTAGAAAAAAATGTCGTTTTAACAGAAACATTTGACGCAGTTATGGTATGCAATGGTCATTACTTCGAGCCTAGTATACCAAAGTTAAAGGGCCACGAGAATTTTCAAGGGGAACAATTACACAGCCATGATTATAGGGTGCCGAATATTTTTACCGATAAAACTGTACTCGTGCTTGGTGCTGGGCCTTCCGGTATGTAACATCACTCGCAATCTTCTGTCTCTTTTTTTACGTCAAATGTTTTTCAACAGGAATGGATTTGGCTTTGGAAATATCGAAGAAAGCGAAGCGCGTATTTTTGAGTCATCACCTGAAAGACCCTATAGGTACGAAATTTCCTAAAAATGTTGTTCAGGTAAGCGATAATATAAGAGGATATAGAATAAAAGAGATAGAAAAATATTTGAAACGCAGAAGAAAATTCTATCAATTTTAAATGTTTCAGAAACCAGACGTAAAAGAACTAACTGAACACGGTGTCCTTTTCGAGGATGGCAGTAACGAACCAGTTGACGTGGTTTTTTATTGCACAGGTAATCTTGGTGAATTTTTATCTAAAAAAGGCTGACTCAGTTACCTTCTTTTTCTTTTCGAACAAAGGGTATAAATATAGCTTCCCCTTTTTGAGCGAGAAATGTGGAGTACGGGTAGATTCTAATATGGTGACACCATTATGGAAGCATATGATATCGATCGAAAATCCTACCCTGGCCTTGATTGGTCTTCCCTTCTATGTTTGCGCCTTTAGCATGTTCGATCTGCAGGTGCGACTGAAAAACAAATTAATACAATGAAAAGCTTTTTTATCCCGTAAACTATTTTAGTATGAGTCGTTGTTATTTATTGATCGAAGGTTCGTTTTGTGCTGCAATATTGGTCAGGCAAGAAAGACTTTCCTCCTAAAGCGGATATGTTACAAGAAGAAGCGGAAGAATTGAAAAATCGCATGAAAGATGGTCTGCAGAAGAAACACTTTCATTTGATGGGATTTAAACAAGACCGTTATTACGATGATCTTGCAAATACTGCCGGAATAACGCCATTACCTCCGGTACTTACAAAATTGCATAACGAAAGTAGTATGAATTTCTTGAGCGATCTAGTGCACTATCGAGAAATCAGATACAAAATTATCGACGATTATAATTTTATTCAACTTTAAAATTGTCTGTGTCTTGTTCACGCTACAAAATGAACATTCTTCGATCTTATACAACTAGTATAAAGATTTTATGCTCAACTGATCCAATTATACGAATTATATAATACGCATTGAAAATCGTTTTCTTCGTTTGCTTTATAATATCAATGGCAAGATTAACAGTAAACTATAGATGTTTATTATACGATATAAAAGTAAATTATACAAAATATTTGCTTAGAAGAATTTGTCATATTTTGTATATTTCTTGAAATAAATTGAATTTTCTGAAATGGATTTTGTAATTGAATATCGCGCCATGAACTAGTACGTGATCTAACCGCAAGGGGATGCCTGAACGTAGACGTTAGTTAAATGCCTCGGTTGCGTGCGGTGCAGTGTTATGTGTGATGTAGCTGTGTGACGAACGCGAGTACGTTTCACTCCATTGTCATTTCGAAATGATGAGCATTTCCGCGGTCTCAAAGTGATTCAGTGTCGAAATATTTCAGCCCGTTTTTACGGCTGAGCCACGATGGTTGTGTCAATCGGGAAGCGTATTGAAAGAAATCAACGTAAGTAGATTTCCGTAAAAAAAATATCTATGAAATATATGTTTTTCTAGCGAGCACTATCGTTATTTTCTATTTGGAAAATGTTGTGTAGCCCGAGTTGTAGAGGATTGTATACGGAAATACTGAAAGTAACATGTTGTTATAGAAGAGAAAAGTAGAAACTCTTGTCGGATCTTTCACTGGAACAAAAAGTTTTATTTACGTCAAGAGTCACCGACGTTACTTTTCTAGATAGAAAGTTGCATTCAATGATGCGCGATATGTGGGCTACGCACAGGCTCTCTCGGGTGAATGCATTCGTAAGAATGCATTCACGTCCGTCGTGTGTCGTGTTCCCTCTTCTGTTTTATGTAATTTTACTATGGACACCTGTCCATCAGGATTTCGAGTATCGTGTCAATATCAGCGTGTAGACGGGAGTGTCAGAAAACTAGTTACGCGTTACTGTCAACGTTTCCTTTCCCTTATCTGTCAGATGTTTGAAATTACTGATAAAGGAATTTTCGGTTGTCGTGAGGCTACCAATCTGGATAACGCGATTACTAGCTGCTAGTAACTAATCCTGGAAGAGCGTAAAGAATGTTTTAGAACGTTGGGTGAAATGTGTCACAATTCGTGAAATATAATCTGTAATTCTGATACGGTGTATTATTACCGACGGTGTTTCGTGTCTACAACGAATATTTGTTGTATATCTGTTTCGTGTTTTATTGTACTATTATTTCACACTTTTTTATTTCGTAGATTAAAAGTATTTATTATTAACTAAAATGTTAAGTGTTCTATATAAAATCAATAAATTAAACGTTAAAAAGCAGATCAATGTGTATTTGTAATTATTTAGACTTAATTTTTCTATCATTTATTAGGATATTAAGGTGGAGCTAAAGGAATTATAAAATGGCTACAAAATCAGAAGATACAACATCTATTGATAATACTAATGATGGTACAAAGATTATTTTTTTTTCTTTAAAAATATAGCTTTATCTGTTATATGTTCCTACAATAATGTGTAATTTTAGGAGAAAGCATGGACAAAGAGGTATTAGCAATTAGTGGAAACGATGAAACTAATCATCGTATTCCACCTACATATTTGTATAATCCAGGTTCTGAACAAAATACAGGAATATCCAATCAGGATCAAAGTAATAGAAATCGTACTCAAGCTACAGAAGATCAGTTAGGACCTTTACCATCAAATTGGGAGAAAGCTTATACAGATACAGGAGAAGTTTATTTTATAGAGTACATATAACATAAATTATATGCAATTGAAAACAAATTATATCTATTATACAATTACTTAAAATACTTATATTTATGATTATTTCACAGTCATAATACAGGTACATCTCATTGGCTAGATCCACGTTTATCTAAATTTCAAAAAAGATCCCTTGAAGAATGTTTGGATGATGAATTACCTTATGGTTGGGAAAAAATAGATGATACTCTTTATGGTACATACTTTATTGACCATGTAAATCGTAGAACTCAATATGAAAATCCTGTGTTGCAAGCAAAACGGGCACAGCAAAATTCAGGAGAAAGAAAGAGTCCTAATTTTACAAGAAATCCTGACAAATTAAAAGGCCAGAGAATAAGAACAACTTTAATAAAGAGTTCAAGAGGATTAGGATTTACAATTGTTGGTGGAGATGATTCGGTAGAGGAATTTTTACAAATTAAAAGTGTGGTGCCAAATGGCCCAGCATGGCTAGATGGAAAATTGCAAACTGGTAATATTTAATGTTATATATAAAATGTTCTGAATAAAAATTTTTCAAATTTGAAATTTTATTACAGGGGATGTCTTAGTATATGTTAATGACACGTGTGTTTTGGGTTTTACACATAACGAAATGGTAAATGTTTTTAAATCAATTAGCAGTGGTGAAACTGTTACACTGGAAGTGTGTCGTGGTTATCCATTGCCATTTGATCCAAATGACCCAAACACAGAAGTTGTTACAACTATTGCTGTTAATGCACCAGGTAAAAATTTCACTAAATAATAGTATATTTTTTCTAGAAGAATAAATTTTATTTCCTCAGATATTTTAACAGAAGATCCTAGAATGTACATGGATTTGGATCCTGCTTTACAAAGTAATGGTCGTTTTAATTTTTTGGACACTACATTCTTACCAGTCCATAGTCTTCAAAATGGTGAAAATCTTGCCACAACTTCTGTCAATTCAATGCCAGATCTTTGTATTTCGGATAAGATTAATACAATTAAAAGACCTAGTAGCACGGATATTTTATTATCTGAAAGCAGCGATTTAAATGATTGTAAAGACTCATCAATGTCTTCCAAACCAGAATTTTTCAGTATTGCCATTGTAAAAGGTACTATGGGATTTGGATTTACAATAGCAGATTCTGCTCATGGTCAGAAAGTTAAAAAGATTTTAGATCGTCAACGTTGTAAAAATCTAATGGAAGGTGACATTTTAGTCAACATAAATGATATTAACGTGAGAAATATGTGCCATTCAGAAGTGGTACAAGTTTTAAAAGATTGTTCTCGCAATGAAGAAGCATTAATACATGTACAAAGAACGACATCAAAATCAAATGAAAAAAAAGAAAAAAATTCACAAGATTTCTTTAGAAGTAAAACACCTACAGCTGACATTTACAGCACTCAAACAAAAACTGTTGTCCCAAGTCGTCCAAAAACTCCGCTTATTGATACTAGGAATCGCCCAAAATCCCCACCTGGTGCAATTAGATCAAATTGGAATGAACAAAGCGAAAATGAATTAAATCCTCTGGATAATCGATACAAATATTCAGAATACACACATGGCATGTATTATAATGATCCATATAAAGCAAATATAACAAATTTAACTGATAACTTTGTTACAATGACGAACTTAGATGATGATTCTGTAAGAAATGGTGCAAAAAGAGACTGGGTTACAAATGAAAAATTAAACATAAACAATGACGTATATTCTATTGATATACCTCATCATGATAACATGTTAAAACAAAATGGATGTTTACATTCAGATTATTATAAAGACCTGTATACATCACAGTCTCATTCTCAATATAGTGAACAAGATTACAATGTTTATTCTATAGGTCAAGAACAAAATGTTGACACTGGTGAAATATGGGATAAACGAAAAGAAACTACTAGTTTTGAGCATGAGCAACCACATTCCAGTTCAATACCACGGTAAATAGTTTGAATTCATTCATTTCAATCTGCATTAAAAGATAAAAACTATTTTTTATATTTTAGATATCCTCAATATAGCAATGAGTTAGTATGTCCAATCGTGCCTGATATAGAATGGATAGAAACATTGGTGACTCTAGTAAGGCAAGACACAGGATTTGGATTTAGAATAGTTGGTGGTACAGAAGAAGGATCTCAAGTGAGTTAGAAAGTTGCTTATGCCTTCAATTAAAGGAAATCAGAAATATTGATAATGTAACTGTTAGCAGGTTTCAGTTGGACATATAGTACCTGGTGGAGCAGCAGATTTAGATAACAGACTAAATACAGGTGATTTAATTATGTCAGTTGATGGTGAGAGTGTTATGAATTCATCACATCATCACGTTGTTCAGTTGATGATAGCCGCCGCTCAAAATGGTAGAGTCACACTGGGAATTCGTCGACGAATTAACACTCAAGAACATCTTCCAGAAAATCTTCAAACTCCATATAATAGACAAATAAATCTACAGTATCCTTATGATGTGACGGTCACTAGAATGGAAAATGAAGGTTTTGGTTTTGTTATCATTTCTTCAGTTAATAAAGCCGGTTCGACGATAGGTAGAATAATCGAAGGTTCACCCGCGGAAAGATGCGGGCGATTGAATGTTGGCGATCATATTCTTGCCGTTAATCATGTAGATATTACAAATGTTTGTCATAAAGACATTGTGAATTTAATTAAAGACTCGGGTTATTCTGTTACATTGACAATTGGTTACCCTCTTGATGATTGTTGTAGTAATACGTCTTTATCTCAAAAGGTATTATTTAACTTTGAAATCAACTATAGTTAAATTTAATATGCCATCCACAAAATACAGTATTGAATAAATTACTGCAGGATGAACCAACATGTGATGGAGATGGGGGTCAATATCATGCTGTTGAATTAACTCGTGGAACCAGAGGATTTGGTTTTAGTATTCGTGGAGGACGTGAATTTCAAAATATGCCATTATTTGTATTGCAAATTGCAGAAAATGGTCCAGCATCTATCGATAATCGATTAAGAGTAAGTGTAATATTATTAGAGTATGATCGTTCATATGATTAATGGCTTCTTAATATAAATTTTAGGTCGGTGACCAAATAATTGAAATAAATGGAATTAATACTAAAAATATGACACATACAGAAGCTATTGAAATTATACGAAACGGTGGACCATCCGTTCGACTTTTAGTTCGACGCGGTTGTCAGATGCCTTCAGTGGTAGGTGCTCCTCCACACCTCTACGATATGAATATATGAAATTAACCATCCTAAATAACAACACATTAATATTAAAAACATTAACGATATTTACTTCTGCAAGTGACGATACTAATGCTAACGTTGCCCTTGCATAACTTTCCTTCATAATTTTACTTGAAGCTTCAGAGTTTAACATTAGGTACCATAATAAAAAAAAAAAAACATTTAAAGACAATACGAAAAAGAAAAGAATGATTGCAAGAGGTTGTTTTATTGCAGTGAGAGTTAGATTAATACTGTTTTACAGTACTATGACATTTGGTACAGAAATATCTGGTGCAAACAGGAAACAGTGTGTTATATTGTATATTTTATGGAGTTGGTTATACATATATGTAGGTATGTAGTAAGATATATACTTTTTATATGCGACACGTTGAAATCAATCTTTACAACACCCACATGTGCAGCTTTTATATTTGATAATATTATTTACATGACTACCAGAGCTTCAAATTATACATATTGCAATATAGCAATATTAATATGAATACTGTGGACATGGTTGTTGATTCTCAATGAAATGAATTATACCTTATAATAGTATTAATATTAATTACATATTAATTGTAATGTTTTGATAATTAAAATAAGAAGTTTTACATACTTTTAAGTTGAAGGAAGAAATATGTGAATGACTTTCCTTGCAGCTATGAATGTGACTTGTGAGGAGTCCAATTTATAGGAACAATACTTGCTCATTCTAACAAAATTGGAGTGGTGCTAACTCTGTATTTACATGATCTAATTCCTGTAAGGAAAGATATTAATTCATCCTAACACGTGTGATAGCTTGAGAGTATTGTGCCTTACGCGTGTTCCATATTTAATAACAAAATTACTAAGTAAAAAGCTTAAGCTTATGAAGCAGTTATAAATTTTTTATTGAACTTCATTGTAGAGTAATCTCACAATCGACCAAATAAGTATTCGACCGATTGATGAGGGCACCCCACGCAGACATTTATTGAAATTACACGAGATGGGTGTGTACCCTAAAAAACGTCAGAAAGTTCGATTTTTTATTTTACTTAACTGCTGTTCATCTAAAAATAGATATTTATGATAAGCAAGCATTTAACTTAAACGTAATGACATTTTTTCACAATAAGTTCATATTCTATAGAATTAAAGATCGATTTGCGAAAAAAAAAAATTTTCAAGATTTTTTACTGTTAGTCGATTTTACATTTTTTATAAAATTTACTAGGAATTGTGTACTGAAATTTATTATATAAACGTGAATTAATATAAACAAATACGGTAAATTGCAAATATTAATGGAGTATAATCTATTTGTAACAGCAAATAGTATTAGTACCCATGAAACATGCTGAAGTTACTTACTTCAATATCTGTGTAGGAAAACATTTTTGTACTGATAAATTTTCAACTAAAAAACTCGCAGACTGAAAAGTATCATTTAAATTAAGTGTTTTATTAGTCTCTATAGTAATTGTATACACTCAGGAATATTTTGACAAATTCACGACATATATTATGGTCGTAATTATGAAATAGTATACTTTTAAGTATGTGTATACAACTTCTGAAGAATCTCATTGAATTTATTAATTGATGCTTTACTGGCTTATTTTTTGAGCAGCATTTGAAAAAGAATATTGTCGATATTGTTTTTGTTTTAATATAATATTTATTATAATTGTATGAATTATATGCGTATAGCAATAATTAAATTAAGTACTGATACAACCAAAGAAGTAAATGCACTTATCAAACATTTCGAAATGCAGTGCAGAAGATCAATATAAAATGAACATATTACTACATTTATTATTTAAACCTTTCGTTCGAACTATCTAATTATCTTCTCCTTATTGATTACATAATGACGTTTGTAATAAACAGATGACGATGAGTAGGAAACAGTGAATGAGATTGGCATGATTTTTTTTTATAGAAGCAGTATCTTTCGGTTTTTTGCTGTATTAAAATGTGTTGAATATATAAAAGACTAATAAATATATTTTTTTACTAGTTATTGAATATCGATTAGGAAAAAATATTTAATAAAATGCAGTGAATGGATTATACAAGCTCGAATTAGATTATATTTTTAAATCTTCTTGAATGTAAAAAAAAAAGGCAGTGTATTAACAATTTGAATATGCGTGTGAAATTTTCATTGTTTACATTTACTTAAATATGCAATTTTTATGTGTATCTTATCAATGATAAAAAATGGTAAACGCATTTAAAATGGATCACAGTTTACCTATATTATAGCTATTGTGTTTATTTTTATAATTACACACACATGCGCGCACACGTGCGCGTACACATACATACATATACACGAACATATATATTTACAATTTGTATATTATGTAGGATAGTGCAACAAGTTTAAAATAATTGTAAATATATACATATAGATACACATTACAAAATTATGTGACATTATTAATAATTATAAGCTTCGTAAAGGAATAATTTCTCAATTCAAATGTATTCATTATCTTTGTAATTTCATCATTAAAAAAAATTCCATGTCTTCTATAGTTATGTTGTGATTTTATATATTACCAAAAAATATTGCATATAATTAGTAATAATCTACGTACTCAGTGAATACTTTATTACTTATTTGAAAGTACTTTAACATCAAAAGTGTTACTTTATTTTATTCCTACCATGTAATTATATAATTTTCTCAGAATATTTTATATCTATTATAGCGAGATAAATGAATATGAAAGATCAGTGTTGTCAGAATTTTATTAGAGAATTCTTATATTTTTGTTCAAATACATAAAGATAATAAACTAGAATTAACAACGCTGTTTGCTTCTCGGTATGAAATGAATAGACTCTATGTAGTCGCTGGAAGACTAATTTAATTTTTCAGGAAACTTCAATTTACTTTATATTATAATTATTAATTTGATTAAAAGTATAAACATGTGAATATTAAAAAAATAGATTTATGTTTCAATTATAAAATATTCTAAAAAATATACGTAAAAATGAAATTGTAAATGAATTTTAAAAACGGCGCCTATTAGACGATATCGCGGTCACCAGTGAAGCCTGCGCCTATATTTCCAAGAATGCAGTCTTATGACGTCAGCCAATGTCGTCAAGCTATAACATTTATAACGTACGTTTTTATCCATTTTATGGAGTATTATTTTTTGAAATGATTAAAAACTATATTTAAAAATACTATAGATAATTTTTCGAATTATATAACATATTTATGCAATCGTTTTTGCTGTATCGCCCAATTTTTCATAAAGGATCATTGACATGTTGGCATCACTGTCGATTGATCGTACGTATTTTACCTAGAATGTGTATCACATATATTCCTGGGCTCTGTTGCGAATGTAAACAGAATTTGTTCGCAAATATGAAGTGACACGGCCGATTTATGCGGCTGCGACTCGTGCATGGAAGCTGCAACTTGTGATACCGTGCCGACTGCCTTAGCAGTTCACAAGATCTCAAGTATTAGTCTTGAACGCGTTACGGTAACCAGCAGATATACCTAGCGGGTAAAACGGGTTTACGTTAGACCGCCCGTAGTGTAAGTTCAGTGAAATAGTGTGGAGACGGTTTAGAATACATGGAAGTGCAATGAGGGATCTGCAGAAATTCGTCAACTGCTTGCTGACGGTAAGTATTTGGAAACGTGTGGCACCTACGTACAACTGCTGTGGACTTTCCCAGCACACGCAAAATATGTCGTAGTGGTCGATTTCTCTGTGAAATAAACCTATGCTCTTTAATCGTCTAATTTTCCTGGTTGATCGCATACATATTTTCTACGCGCTAAAATATGCTATAACGTTTTCTGTATTATGTAAAATACACGAATCTTGTTACATTGTTTTATACGTTTCAAGTATGTATATTAAACCAGCATTCGTGAGATCACACACAATCTTATGTGCAACCACACAGAGACATATACGTGCAATAAGACAGAATACGAGGTATGGGTATCTACATGGAACGCGTTACGCTGTGGACATAGTGTATGCTCGTAAATAAATGATTTTAATAATTTTAACTTGATACACGGTTCAAGTATCTGTGAAAATGTTTCACAGTCTTATAGTCGAAAGGACTTTACCGTATTGTGCTAAATTATATACGAATGATATATGCTATATATACGTGATTCTATACGTATGCGTATATATATTCTTTCTTTTCTCTCTGTCTCACTTACACACACTACGACTGTGATGACTGATTACGTTTTCAAGTTATCAGCTTTCCTATTATTCTGATAATTATTCTTCTAGTAAATAACAGCAACAAGAACTTATACTTAATATAATTATTTGAAAAATATATTAAAAATAGAGCAGATTAAACATATGCACATTATTAATTTTCATTTTACTCATTATAAAATTTATTTGATTTAATTAAAGTTATTGTGTTGAAATGTATTTTAAATAATACAATTTCATATATATTATTTATATAAAGTTGTTTTAACACTCCTTACGTATACTATTTTTAAATTATTATTTTTAGTTGTGTGTATAATTTTGAATTGTATATGATGTATAAAACATATTATAAAATAAAATCTAGTATCAAAATTTTAAGAAGTTCGTAAATTAAATTACAAATTAACATATGTTTGTTAAAAATAACAGTTTATTCCAGAATGGAATCATAAAAGTTTTCTGTAAATTTTGTTTTAGCCATATATACAACAATTATATTCAATTTACTTTATGAATAATTTATTATACAATTTTATATCTAAAGTTATCTTCCTGATTTTGATTTGTTCCTTAAATCATTTAGTATTCATGTATGGTATAATAATTGCATATGAAAGTATTATTCAATATATCTGCGTAAATAAAATGTAAAGCACATGTTTATTACATTGTTATGGTTTATTATATTTTTCTATAATTATATATGTACAAATTATTGCTCCAATTTCTATAGATATTTTTGTGTTGATACTTAGTAAAATTAATTCTAGTAAAATTATATACAATGCATATAAAAATCATTTATAGTATAAAATAAATGACACAATTATTGACATTACAATATTAAAATATAGAAGTGATATGTTACGAGTTAAATTTATTACTTGGAAATATATTCTATTTTATTAATCAATATATGTAGAATTCTTATAGTATAAATATTTATTTACAGTTTACAAAAATGATACTTTTCTTATTTTTTCAGTGATGGGAGCACAAGATGACTTCAAACTTAGCAGATCCCAAAAAATTTCAACAAGAAATGTTTCAGTTTTTACAATCAGGTTTTAAAAATGCATCAAAGCATGATGATGTTGTTAGATGTTTAAATACAGATAGAATGACAGAGACTCTGTGCTGTGATTCAGAGAAATGTGAAAATAATAGTACACGTTTACCAAGAAATACCAGTCTCCTTCAGAAGGTAGACATTGTTAACAGGATAGAAGATGATCCATGTGACACAATTGAATTTTCAACAACTGTTAATTATTCATCTGGCATAAGTTCAGTTAATCATTGTATTTTAAGGAAAGATGTTAATTTTAATTGTAATTGTGATATAATGCATTGTCAACAAAACAAACAAATTTCACAAAGTTATTTGTGTTTATGGAAAATTAGAACAGATAAGAGGTTGCCGTTATTAATTACAAAAAAAGTTGGTACACAGTGGAGAAATTGTTTCTGGAGAATATTTTTAATTCCTTTTGTTATCTTGTTATTATGCACAACAATATGCAGTGCAGATCCCAATCAATGTGCAGTTGGCTTAAAAACACCTGGGAGTAAGTTTAATAAAAAATTTTGAACTTTTAATTAGTAGAAACATATATACATATTCATAAATTTAAATAAACAGATGCAGTTATTTAATTTCATACTTTTAAAGTGTTCGTAACTTTCTACTGCAGTTGAGTTTATAAATAATACCTGCATCTTACTTCTCTTTTTGGAATTCTAGTGTTGGTGCTAAATGTATATATCTATATTTAATGCACTAGGTGTACAGTATAGGCTAAAATTTTAAGCAAAATTACTGTATATTCTGCTAGATATTTAACTTAAGATATATGTTGTAATATACTTAATAATGAAAATATATTTTTAACTTAAATTTACAATATTATTTCCACAAGGAACTTGGCCACAAGGTGATATTGTTCTTAAATATGGTGAACCTTTGAGAATACTTTGTATACTAAATCAAACATTTGTGGATGCTGAATTTCCTGGAAAAAATATCTCGGATCTTGTATTTCTTCGCAACCAAAAAGAAATGGAATCACAATTTATCACAATTGTTAATGAAACTACAATATCATTGGATGTAGAAATGCCTCCACCAGCAGATGATATGTATTACTGTAAATTGAAATTACAGAATAAGCAATTGATATCAGTTTGTTTAAATAAAGTTGTGGTTGGGTGTAAGTACTTTTTTAAATACAATTGTATAAACTATTTCTTTATTTAAATATTATAATTTGTATTAAATATAATATTTATACATTTTACTAAGCCATGTCATTGATATGAACTTATCAGCATAAGCTTAAAGGTACTTCATGAAAACAAGAGTGGGCATTCAGTGTCTGCTTTCAGTAAAGTTATAGGAATATCAGTTAATGTGCTTTATATCTTGGAATCCATATTTGACTATCATTTAAGATAAGATCATAATTACAAAAGGCTTCTTGTATAAGAGTTATTTATAAATGTTCTTAATATAACATTTTTTAGAATTTAAGCAAAAAATGTAGCCTATGTATTACTTACAATTTATTAATTATTAACAGTTACACCTCAAGAGCCTCATAACTTCAGTTGTGTATCTCATAATTGGGAAAATATAACATGCTCATGGGAACCTGCTCAGAACTATGTTACAACGACATTTAAACTTGTATTTAAGTTGCCAGGGAGAGCAGGAGGTAGAAAATTATATCCATGTCCACAGAAAAATGAAAAATTAACTACATGTTTATGGGATACATCTACAAGCCCAATTTATCGACAGCCTTATGAATATTATACATTTATATTAAATGTACATAACGTTCTAGGAAACGCTAGTTTCACATATAAATTTCATCATTTTGCTCATGGTTTGTATATATTACTTGTTCACTACATTTTAAAATTATATTAGTAGAACAATTTTTAGTACTATACAAATGATTTTAGTTATTCCTGCAAAACCAGCTAATTTATCAGTTATTAATAAAACGTCTGATAGTGCATTATTACATTGGAGTGTGCCTTTTCCAATGCAAAATTTTCCACCTGGATTACATCATAGAATTACGTATCAAAATCAATGGGATCATCAGAAAACCTGGCAGGTGGGTTCAAAAATTTTTAGTTTTACTATAGTAAGATATTGTTTTATTTGAAAGTAATATATTGACAATTAATAACAAATTTATATTAGGTAATCAATATTGTAAATGATATTCACATGTATAAGAGATACTATAATCTTACTGGATTGGAGTATGCTAATACTGTATATGATGTACGAGTTTTCATGAAAAGTTCTGTTGCAACTGGAGAAGATAGATGGAGTCAGTTTAGTGATGTTACTTTTAGAACACCACCAAGATGTAAGTTACGTTTTCTGTAATTTTAATTTTACTAATAAGTATTTTCTAACATATTTTTTATATTTTTATATATATGATATTTTAGTACCTGGCCGTCCTCCAAAAACCGATATTGGAAGCTTTGAAATAGCGGAGAACAGTGCTGGTAGAGACGTATATTTGTACTGGCAACCTATACCACAATATTTAGAAAATGGTGATAATTTCAAGTACGAGGTTGATCATGTAGAAGAAAATGGCCGAAAATTGTCACTTGTTCCGAACGAAACTACGAGAACATATGCTAAATTTAAAGGAATTAGTTTCAACAATTATAGATTCGAAATTGTTTCGACAAACATTGTTGGCACAAATAAAGAACGTGCTAAAATTTTTGTACCTAGTCAATATGAAATACCACATGAACCTATAGCATTTACAAAAATTGCGTTCGATGGAGGATTGTATGAATTATCTTGGAAACCACCCATTATGAATACCAAAATCACAAATTATACAATTTTTTGGTGCGATAATGAACGCGATCGACCTTATCAATGCACTGGTTATCTAGACTGGGTACATGTATCAAGAAATACAACAATTTATAATATGACTGTACCAGATTCTGACAAAGTATACCAATTTGCAATTTCTGCAAATACGAACAAAGGTAGTAGTGGCATGGTATGGGCATCATGTACTGTAATACATAACAAAGTTGTTGGAAAAATGAAGTCTGTTTGGATAAATCGAATTGGTTCTGATTTTATTGAAGTTGGTTGGAAATTAGAGTGTTCAGATCGCATTGGAATAGTAGAAGGATTTAATATTTATTACTGTCCTATTGTCTCACCATATAATCTGAATTGTAAAGGACCGAAACTTAATACAACGATAAAAGCCGATCCTCATATTATCCATGGCATCGTAAATAATTTAAAACCATATACAACATATATGCTAGCCGTCGCTGTTTTAACAAAAAGTGGAGAAGGATTGCACAGTGATCCTTTATATAATACAACACTTGAAGCTGCACCAACAACTCCACCGCAAGATATAAAAATTATTAATGTAACAAACACGACAATGTACATCACCTGGAAACCACCAGATGCAATGAATGGTGTATTGCGTTATTATGAAGTTTATTACAATAAACACGCACAAAAAGTTGAAGAGGCAAATCACGTTGAATTAAAATGCTTGTTGCCGTATACAAATTATAACATTAGTGTAGCAGCATGTACTGTATCTTGCAGTGTAAAATCACCTATAATTCAGAGAACTACGAAAGTCGGAATACCGGGAGAAATTAATTTACCTGTCGTACGTTTTGTGAATTCTAGCCAAGTGGTTGTTATCTGGAATAAACCCCAATATCCTGCTGGTCATTTAAATTATTATGAAATATTTTCAAGCGATGGTGAAGTACAAAATAGCACTAGAACAGGTAACATTAAAAAAAATTGAATATATTTTTTATAATCGTGTTCTATTTATTAATATATTTTTAATAAATGTTATAGAGACTCAATTACCTATTCCTGACTGTAAAACTGTAGGACGAGAAAGATTATATCAATTTCGTGTAAGGGCTGTTAATATTGCATCAAATAATGAACACTTAAGAGGTCCATGGTCTGAAGCTGGTGAGGGAAACTGTTATAGTGATGGTAAGTATTTATCCACTTTCCTTTTTTGATATTTGTATTTTTAATTAGTTTTTTTATTTGGAATAAAAATGATATAATAATTCTATTATATCACAGGACCATCATTCAGTGTGTGGGTTATAATATGGGTAATAGGAGGTGTTAGTATTGTGGCAATTCTTCTTTGTCTTGCACATGTATCAAAGAGGTATGAGTAATTATTTGAATATTAAATATTTTATTAAATTTGTATGCCTTCATTTATATGTATTTTTGCTTGTTATAGAATGTGGCTGAAGTGCAAAGCTATGCAAGATGTTGGAGTTAAATTACCACCAGGATTAGCACCAAATATGGTACTGTGTATAAAAATTAATTATTTGTATCAATAATGAGAAGTTTGTATTTACTATTTATATCTTATATATTTTTGTTATAGAAGCTTCTTCAAAAAGTAGGCGAGCAACATATAAGACAATCTTCTGCTGATTCCAGTGGTTGCTCAAGTGGGCAAGAATCTGTTACTTCTTCACTAACATCAGACTCACAGGTTTCAAGTGATAGTGGTACAGAGATAGATCCGATGCCGGTATCACCTAATAAATTGCTTGAAACACTACCAGCTTGGGAATCTTCAAGTCTTCGTCAAAGAAATGTTGGAGTTACTAGGCCAGTATTTACAACAGATTCAGCACGCTGGGAATCATACGTAAAAGTTGCAAAATCCGGTGAGCCCATCATTGGAGACACATTATCTTTAGCACGATCTACACCCAATTTAACTGACAGTACAGGCTATACTACTTCACAACATACTTGGTCTTCAACTGGTTATGTTAGTATGCCATCCTCAGAAGAATTATCCAGTAACCCAAGCCCTGTTCCAAAGGAAACTTCAACTGCAGCTGGATATAGTACTATAGGAACAATTCCTAAATCTGTAAAATCGAAATCTGACGATGATAGTGATTTAACAGAATCTACTGCGAATACGCTAATACCTATAAAATCAGAAGCCAAGCCTACAAATCCATATATAACTTTAGCATCCTTGGAACAGAAACAAAAGGATAAGAAAAGTATTGATTCTTTACGTGATCTAGATGACTTAACATTTGCTGAATCAAACAAACCAAAATTAGAATCTTTGACTCCATTTTCAACTTCTGAAAAACCCATAACGTGCAAACCATACGTGCAAACAGGTTTAATTGATTCACTGAAGAAACCGTTCACTCTAAGTAGTATCGATGGTACAAAGAGCACGACAATGTCTACTCCATTTGCAGTTACATCTTTAACTGATTCGTGCAATAAACCGTTCGTTTCTTCTTTTGCAAGCCCAACCACTTTAACATCGACATTGGATTCCTCGTCGAAACCTTATGTTTCTGTGCCTTCAATTCCTGAAGTGTCTAAAAAGTCAAATCTTCAAACAGGTACTTTAGAGTCTTCACAGAAGACTACCGTGCCTCAAACTTCTACAATTGATGGTTCACAACCATACGTCCTCGCGAGTTCCGTATTTCAAATGCTGCAACAACAACAAAGAGGAAAATCGGAAACTCCTATTTCAGAAGTGATAGATGACGAAGCAGAACAGGATGTTACAACAGTGTATCCTCTATGTTGGCAGACCAGTGGTATAAAACCAAACTCAAAGTTGGACGTGGACAAACCAATTATCACGACTAAACAGAGTACCGGATATGTTACCATAGCAGAAAACCCAAAGCTAGATCAACATAGAACGTCGACATCGCCGTATGTACAGCATGAGAGGTTTGAAAAGCCACTGCCACAAACTACTACTGGACAGTCAGATGAACAATATAGTAAAGTGACTGTTGTGCCAAGTACTATTTAATGAAAAAGAAAAGGTGCAAACGTATAAATTGTGGCAGTGTAGCTTGTGTATTTTGTCACTGTATAAACTTCCTCTAATGTAGGAACGTTATTTCGAATGAACTATGATGGTGCAATACGATTTCACGTTTGTAGGTGCTTTCAAAAAATAGTCGATGACAATTAAATCCTACATTTGTTTTAACAAATATGGTATTTAGGTCGAGGGCCTGAAAAATACTAAATTAGAACATGATACATGTATTTCAGAGATGAAATAAGACATACGAACATCGCGATACTCCGTCGACACGTGTTTACGTCAATGTGTTACAAATTTTAGTGTTTTCTAGGATCCTATACCGAACAGCATAATTCGATGCTGGGTCAACGACTGAAATAAAAAAAAGAAAAAAAAGAAAAAAAAAAGATAGAAAAGCGAAAATTAAAAAATGAAGAATGTCGTATAGAATGATATATTCGACACGAGGGCACATCGACGCCTCATTTGTGAAAGTATGTACAAAATGAATTACTTTTGTATCATATACATTATCGTGCAATGTGATGTAAAAATCACTAGCAACGCCATAGCGTAAGGATTATAGATTATAAGTAAATTATGTGGCATATACCCATCGACAAACAACTCGTCCGAATAATCAAATTCTTCGCTATCTATGGTAGTATAATAATTCTCAGTGTAGAAGATAGTTATTTAATCATTGTGAAAGTTTTTAATCGACTCTGTGTAGTAGTATTAACATTTTGAAATATGTTTAAAACGATTTGAAAATTTTCAAAGAAGTTTTCGTTCGAATTTTTTACACTGTAAATCAATCGCAAGAGCATTTTTCGCGCTATCATGCATGACAATAACATGCATATTGATCTATTTTTTTTCAATCTTAATGAAATTTGGAAATTATATACCTAGGAACGGATATTTATATCGTTCTAGTGATTCTTCTAGAAAATCAATGGAAAATAAGTTGCTTGCAATTATGAATTGCTTATTTGCAAATGTTAAAAACTTCTGCTAGTTTTTGTCTCTTTCTCGATTGGGTTGAAAGAGGTAAAAATTGCTGTTTGTTAAAGTCGTGTATTACGTACAAAAATTATATCGACTTTTCTGTCTAACTACTTTCGTATGCGCAATTTGTTTATTTGTGTATATAATTTATAAATCGTTCCTGTAGTACCTTACTATTGCTAGCAATGATTGACAGAAAGTATGCAGTAAAAGGAAAACTATAGCAACAAGTACAGGGTCAAGGATAATAAGATAAGGGAAGGCTAATCAAATCACTGTTTTGAGACCAATTAGATTTTGCATGTTTCTTACATACTTGGTTATCAGCTAAAATTGTTTAACTAATTTGAATGAATTTAACAAATTTTCTCAATCTTTACATTTTATGTATCATTGCTGACTGTGTTAAAATCTTTTAGTAGAATTTAAATATTTTGTAAATAGAAGAAACTGACTAATATACATACAATTTTTAAGCTAACTTCTATGAATGAATAAAATTTTTTTAAATAGTTGGTAGAAGTTATTTTAAAAGCAGGAAGTCATATATATCGAATAATTTGTTTTGGCAGTCAGCAAAATTGAATAAACGAAGATATGCTGGAATCAATATTTAATCGTAAGCGGCCCACTTTACAAAAATTTTAAGGAACTATGCAATGTCATTGAAACACTTATACTAAACAAAGCATATATATATGCATAATACCTTAAGCTAGTCATTGACGGGGTACATGAGTTTTTACAGGCCTTTTTTAATAGTTATTGTTTATACTTTACGAACGATTACTGAACACTTTTTAACCCTCAATACTTTACTTTATTAACGATTATGTTAAGAGATGTTTATTTGTTGATAATTGTCAACATATCATTTAATGCTAAACTATTATAAATTAAAATATGTTAATTAACGTATCGATTAATGTTTACAACAATCTATTTGTCGACGAATTTTTATATAAATTTATATTATCAAGTACAGAGAGATCGGTATAGAAAGAAAGAAAGAAAGAAAGAAAGAAAGAAAGAGAAATTTTATTTTTCTCGTATCGTAACGAACAATAATTTATGACGATTGCATATGATAGCATGCATTTTACCTCGTGTTGAACAATCGAACAACTAAATTCTAGTATATTATATACATGTATATCAGTACAAAAAAGGCCTGGGAGGATTTTTGCAGTCGTTTTACAAGTTCAAACAATCTTCACCCGACGATCTTGTTAATTAAGTGTTCGCCGAAACGTAGGAAGAAAAAAAAGAAGAAAGAAACGAAACGAAGATAAGATTATGTAACGTGAAATATTGTTTGGATTTGTGAAGCGATATTCAAACAAGTACCACGGAGGTACTCGATAATCCGTGGAACTTTTTCTGGAGCGAGCTTACGTATACTCGTATGTTATATTGTTGTTACTAAGATAGGAGCCGCTAATATTTAATAAATCGCGTGTAACTTGTAAAAATGCTACTTAGTTCGTAATAATATTAGGTGACGTTGGAAAAGGAGAACGATTAAATGACGATGACTAGTGTCTATACTGGATGTGGTCGGTGCGTCGCGAATGCATTCGATTTAATTTTGCATTCGGTAGCGTAGATATTTTCTTCCTTTTTATGCAAGAACGTGCACGCAAAGTGTTTATAAAAATACATGTATGGAATTTAGATACGATACCTTGGGATGAGATTTTATTATTGATCTATACGTTCGAAAGTTATTGTCCACCCAGCGAAGATCCCCAAAACGAGCGGGTAAAAAATGGAGGAACAAGGAAGAGAAAGAAATCGAGGAACGAGCAAAATTATTGTTTAATATATCGCTGTCTTTTTAAAACGAGAAGCAAAATGCACGAATGCACGCAAGATTTCGAAATATGCTCATGTTGAGATAATTAAGTATTTTTCACAATATAGGCTTCTAGATTGATTTAGAAAGTAACCAAGCGCATCTACTTTGTTAGGTTTTACATGTCTACATTGTACATATAATATATCTATTATTATCTATTTTTGTTACATATTTATAAATGAAAAACTACTTTATTGCACACTATAAATGTATATATATATATGCATATATATATGCACATACCCCCCACACACACATGCATAATTCAATTTGAGAAAATTTTAAACGATGGAATTATAGTTTGGACAATTTATACGTGTACATATGTATGTGTGGCGCGCGTGTGTGTGTGCGTGCGTGCGAATGCGCGCACGTGTGTGTACATATATATATATAGATATATATACATGGATACATGTTATATATATGTATGTATGTATGTACGTATATATATATATAGATTTATAAAGATATACAGAAGATATATCGATAATTTACGTGACGTGTAAGACATATTTCTATCATTAGATGTTTACCTTTATCGATTATTAATTTGCCTTGCAGAGACCGGGCATATATAAAACGCGTATATTCACGATTTCTTTTTTCTCCACTTTTTTTTATGTAATCAAACAGCCCTTGTATAATTTAGTTGGATAGCTTGTTAGGATGTCTATAATGTTTATGTTATGTATTTTCATCGATATTACGGGAGCTCGGGATTACGACAAATTAATAATTCGATCGAACTGATAGGTTGATGAAATTAATCGGTATAAAATTACCTTTATACGACACGAGGCAATCTTAGTGCAATTACTCGCAAATATAATCAATTTCTGTAAATATTACCAACTATTTTCTCCTTTTACATGTAACATAATCGCGTTGAAGCGCCGTTACGCGTACCCTTTATGGATTACGTTCTTGTCCGAGCTCCCCGATTATAGATTTTTTTAATATATATTCAGAGTGCAGTGAATTGTTGATGCAGATTATCAGATTTTGATTAAAATATTTGTTGTTGACGTAGTAAAAGGAAAGGTGTTCGAAATTTCGCTCTACGTATTTTACACGTGCCTGTTTGTTTCTGCGGATATTCGAACTTCGAATTCTATGCAATAATTATCCTATCTTTCGCGTAACGTTTAGCAAAGGAAATAAATTTCAGTTTTACCAATAATAACCAATGTTCCGGAATATCAAGATATCTCATTGCAGAAATGTACAGACACCGCGATAATATTAACTGTAGCGACATTAATCGTGGAATACTGCAATCCCGTGTCTCCTCGAAATCGAGCAACGAATAAACCTTCGAAAATTATCGTTATCCCAATGCCCAACGGCCGGACTGTTTTACGTAATTAGAGAAGCAAACTGCCTAGCATCGCGAATAAAAGCCGTTCGATCTCTATTATACGCGTTAATAGCAGGAAAGTCTAAATAAAAATATTCAAATCTGATAACACAGTATTCCAGGATTGATAGCCTATCTCATGATAACCGATCTACACCGATTTAACTATATATTAATTCTAATAAGATCTTGTACAGAGTATTGTAAAATATATTTTTACTACATTTTTTTTGGTTTTATTATTTATTTCTTTACAACACGAAATTGTGTTTTAAGTTTGTTTTTTGTAGACCGCTGCTGTTATTATGCCATTATGTATGCCATGCCGTTGAGCCTTGCCATTTATGTAGGTTCATTTTTACACCAATTTCAAAGTTGTTTTGTTTTTCAATACTCATATACGGATCGCAAGAGAAATGCAAGAATTCTTGTAAAACTTTATCTTTCAATCGATGCTGTCGATAAGCGCTTCAGGAGCCATTATTTTATAACAATTATACTGAAATATATAACATTTATATCGACGTTGATTGCATTTTACTTATTAACTCTACAATATATTCCTTGATCGATCTTAACTTACAATGTTAACATGATGATCTCTAATATGTCGATAGGCAAAGAAAATCCAATTAATGTTGTTTTGCTTTATGTTCAAATATTCAACGTTTTAGTAAACATTCTTATTATCTTCTATATATAAGGCAAAGTTCCATCATATGTCAAATAATTGATGTTACACATAGACGAATAATACCGTCCAACAAATTTTAACTTTCTCTTCAATCTGTAACGTCCATCAGGTGATTCTTGTAGGGCTTACTTACTTGAAAACTAATCTGTAATTGAAATTGATCTATTTACCCACAGTTTCCAAAAATTGGAAGTTTTTCTAAGAAAAGGCACATTTTCCGGCTGTATCGCATAAAAAAGTAAGACCGTTAGAAGGTGCATCTGAATAATTGTAATTGATCGTCAAAATTTTTAAATAAGCCCTCCAGCGTACATTCTACGCAGTACTCTTGCATTTTTACAAAAAGTTCTTTATCTGTCCGGAATTTGTTACAAAGTGTCGAGTTCTGTAGGCTTTTCTGAAGAAGAAATCGTAGATTAGAATTGTAAATCATAAATTAATTAGTTAAAAGATTATTAATTAATGATGAACCGTTAGGATCTTCGACAACATTTCGAACACTTCACGCAACAATTACTAATAATTAATTAAATAACAAGAAATTTATTTCCAACATTATATTGGAAAGTTCTTCAAGAGCGTGCCTTTATGTTGTAGCTCTAAAAGTTCATGAATTAATCCAGGAAATTGAGTAATTTCTCAATTTTTCGTTGCCGAATCTACTCTATCCTTTTCTAACCATTTTCTATCCTTGTTTATCACGTGACAGAGTCTTCGAAGTCCTCCTTGCACGTTCTATGTTCCTATTACTTTCCTGAGCTTCTAATTAAAAATCACAGATGACGCTGGACGAAGGCGCTCTAATCTTATTGATTTGAATTACTTACATTTTACTATTTAATATATTAGGTTGTTCGGAAAGTCATTTCGTTTTTTTCCAACAAAGGACCTAATTGTATTTTTTCACAGCCAACTTCACACTTAAACTGCATACAAAAAAAAGAAAAAAAGAACGAAATGACTTTCCGAACAACTCAATACTATTTAATTTAGAATTAATACATTTTATCATTTAATTCTTATTACTTTTCGTAAGAGATAGAAAGGTATAGGATATATAAATCAAGGTAAACGAGATTAGCTTCAAGGCATCATAAACGTTTATTTCATTTCTATTTTTTCATTATTTTCTATCGACGGATGATATGACCAATTATAAAAGGGTTAGTTTTTGTCTAATTTCTCTTAAATAATTATGTACATAGTTCAAATTGGTTCATTTTTACACTGTTCTTTTCTTAGAAACAGAAATATTAGCTTCAAATATACATGTTGGCTATTTCGATAAACGAATCGAGAACAGTTACTAGATGTAATTATTGCAAAGACATTACTTATCAGAAGATGATTCATTGTATTTAAATTATTCATCCAATGATTAATGCCTTATAAAGTTAACTCTCCTATGTATATGTACATATTTCCAATGTTACCAAAAACTCTTTAAAATACTGAAAATAGAATCTAATAGATCAAAAATAATTTCAATGGAAATTTCTTATTACGTAATCTACAGTGTTAAAAATGCTTTACACATACAGATTTTTACAGGAAACATTTTGCTTAATACTGTTTTAAAATGAGAAATTGGTATTTAACAAACTATAATTTGACTGAACAACTGCACGAATATCTCTAGATATGCAAAAATTATAAATTAATTGCTATATACTTATGAATGTCAATTAAATATATATTTACTTATATAATGCCTGGTTATTGCAGCTAATGCTGAAGCAATATTTTGATTGGTATCATATGGAAATATTTTTTGAAATATAAGGAAAATATTTTTCCAGAATAATAGAACTTAATTATATTAATGATAATATGAAACCTTATTATATGTTTCTATTAATTCAGATTAATGAAATTAATAGAACAAACTTCAATAAAATGAGGCAGCTATTTTTTAATACTCATAAACGTAAGTTTAAAATATCNAAAATAGTAGAAATAATAATTTTAAATAAATAAAATTGAATAATGATTTCAGTTCGAATATAAAACGTACGAACCGGTAATAATTAGGCTTAAAAGGTCCAGCCTTATTAAGTCCCATATATTTGGCTTGTTCATCCGTTAATTCCGTTAAATGTGCATCAAATGTCGGTAAATGTAATGATGCCACATACTCGTCTAATGAAGTATTATCGTGTTACAGTTTCAAGTAATTTAAGTAATGAAAAACAACAATGTTTCATACTTACCCATTTTTTTCGGTAAAAGATAAACGTCACTTTTATATCGTCCTGGAGGTGCATTAAAAAGTTCAATCAGTGCTAACGCTTGGGTAGCAGCTGTAATCGATACAACAAATGAGGGAATACTGGAACAAGACAAGTTGACTAACCGGCCTTCCGCTAATAACACGATGCGCTTTCCATCTGGCCAGATTACATGGTCCACTTGAGACCTTACTTTTTCCCAAGTTAAATCAGGCGTGCGTAAACTGTTCTGTTAAGAACATATTAAAGGAGTCTTAATGTCTTACCAATATATTTCTTTTTTTTTTTTTGTTCTGAAATATAAGAAATACGAGTTTTTCCCTACAAACTCTAGTTGAAAATCTAATCGAATTTTAGAGGTATTAACTGTATATTGTAAGATCTTGAACGTACAATGTCTATTTCGGTATTACTATGTCCCATATTGCAAACTACGCAGCCATTTTTCATTTTATCCATGTGTTCACGCGTAACTACATTCTTATTTCCAGTTGCAGTAATAACGATATCTACATTTCGGATAACTTCGTTTAATTTCATAACTCTAAAACCGTCCATGCTGTAAAGGATGTATGTATGAATAATCATATTTTGTGATACATTTATATTTTATTATAAATTACCTACCTTGCTTGTAAAGCACAAATTGGATCGATCTCGGTTATATAAACAATACATCCCAGACCTTTAAGAGCTTGACAACAACCTTTACCAACTTCACCATAGCCACAAATTACAACTTGTTTTCCACCAAACATAATGTCGGTAGATCTTTTTAAACTACAATAAGATATGTTTGAAGAAACAATTAGCAACAGATACTTTCAGCATATTTCAATAATCAGCTTATAATTGATTTTTACCTATCAATAATACTTTCGCGGCAACTATAAAGATTATCAAACTTGGTTTTTGTTACACTATCATTGACATTCATGGCAGGGACGGATAATTTTCCTGCTTTTGATAATTGATACAATCTATGTACACCTGTTACACTCTCTTCAACAATTCCTGAAAATTACTGTTTTCAATTATTACTGTTCATTTATTGCTAAAGAAATAACTGCCAAACCTTGAATCATTTTAAACATAGCATTATATTTCTTGAGCATTAAATGTGTTGCATCTCCACCATCATCTAATATCATATTAGGTTGCCAATTTTCAGCAGCTACACATTTATCAATGCACCACCAAAAATCTTCTTCTGTTTCACCACGCCAAGCGAAAATTGGATAACCAGCATAAGCAAGAGCAGCAGCCACTTCATTTTGTGTAGAATATATGTTACATGCTGCCCATCTAACTTGTGCACCCAAATGTACTAAAGTTTCAATAAGAACAGCAGTTTGAGCATTGATATGAGTGCATCCCACAATTTTAGCATTTTTCAGTGGCTATTTGAAATAATTATTTATTATATATATTAATATTATTTAATTTTGCTTCTGCAGAAAATAATTTGTATACCTTATCATCAGCGGCACGTTTACGAAGTGCCATAATACCTGGCATTTCTTGTTCTGCTATTTCTATCTCTCTTCTACCAAATGCATGTTGATTAATATTGCGTACACAAAAATCTGTAAAACCATTTTCGGTTTTTTGAATTTTTTCACGAGGTGATACATCATCTTCATCTGACGAGCTTCCCGTATAGGATGCTAAAATTGTAGAAGACAAATAGAATTAATTGTAATGAGTGAGCAGCAATAATCAGATCGTAATTATTTAATGTACATTATACTAATGAGTGCATTCATACCAGAACTATAACTGTCTGTACTACTAGCCGACAAAGAGCGACTACGATAACGACTGGACTTCTTCAAAGCTCCAGACTTGGAATCCTAAACATTTAAAGAGTCATTTAAAAAGTCATAATTATAAAATTATGAATATTTTTTATCTTGAAAAAGACTGCAATAGATGGAAATGGACTACAAACAGAAAAATGCAAATGAAGCTATTTTATTTGATAGATGAACACAGATTAATATAGACGATGTGTACTAATTCTATTAGTATTATATCATTTGACAATATCTTACTGATATTATTTAGACATTAATGAAGCAAAATAAATTAATGGAATAATTATAGTACTGTATAATTCTAAATATAAGTAGATGTAAATTCTTAATACATTTCCAATTGTATGTCAATAGAAATCATCTTATTATCTTGTGTTATTTGGTGAAAAGGCAAAAATGATAAACCCATTGGCACATACCACATTTATGAAGTCATAGGAATTAAAGCAGTCCTGAGGAAATTGCAAGGATTACTCTATGGAAAGGAGTACAAGTTTACTTTTTGTTTTGTACACATATATTCTTACTTACTAATTTTGTTCTCGCGCCGTGAAAGGCACTATTTGATGCCTCTAAGCTCTGAAATCACAACAACCACCATTTCATAATTTAAATTGAGTCAAATTTTTATAATACAGTCCGTAGCTTGGTACAAAGCTCCCAAAGGTTGTACTTGTATGTTAATAAGATACCAGTTTTATGTATAAAAAAGATATCTCCTTTTTTTGGAATTATTTGTGAGTTATTTATTTATTGTATTTAAGATGTTGATTCGGTAGTGCTAATTGTGCCACGCCTATATGATCTATTTAGGCTTGTAATGAGCGATGCATGAGTGATTGGTACCGAACCTACGGACTACTGTGAGAATAATGCTCTATATGTAAAATAATATAAGCACCTTGATAGCAGACAATATGTGTAATAGCATGCAAATCACCTTTAATTGTTTTTACATTATGGAGATTCAAAGTATACATATTTGTATACTTTATAATATATAACATATATAATATATTTAATACAACCTATAATATTCTTTACCATAGTATAATTAATCTGTTAAAGTATTATTATGAAATGATATAGATATAAAAAGATACGATTAAAATAAAACGTATAAAAAATTAAATATTTTGTTTTTATATTGTATTTATAATTATGTAGTTATAAATTAAAAAATATCAGTATAGAACAGAGTATATGGAGCATTGATGATTTAAAAGATGTACTGTTCATAGCAGCTAATCTCATGTATATGAATTGCCTGCAAGTTTCATACCAATTACCATAACATTACTTCTATATTGTATAACACTAATGAAGTGCTAGTTATAACAGTTCTTTAAATGAAAAAATATCTCTAACTCAAAAGCCTGTTCATAAATTATATTTTTGATCATCATACATATGTAAAAACTTGTAGTAATATTATCTCACAAAGACTTTGAAACTCACTCATTAATATTATGTGAATAATCAATAAAATATAAAACTAAATCAATATTCAATTTGATTAACATTTATGAAGATGATATTTAATATTCATACATAAAATTTGTTAAGTTATGATGATGGAATTCAATTTGTAATAACAGTGCGAGGAAGTTATTTGACAATAAACAAAAGGTATACATTAGATCACACATCAATTAGTACCATGTGTTGCATTACATAATAGCAACATGTGGTCATAAGACTTAAAAGGGTTTGGTTCAAATGTGACAGAAGAAACAAAACAAAGGTAAAAGAAGATAAGAATAAACGAAAGACTTTATGCAATTTAACAAGATAGGAAGACAGGAATAACAACGAGGAGAAGTTTAGTTTTCTGTTCAATAATTATCCTTTGACACAGTAAAAGAATAAATTAAAAAAAAAATATTTTATTTTGATAAATGATTTAATTAATCAGAGATTAGTACGGCGGTAAATACAATACTCGTGGCAATACATTATCATGATATTATATTATCGTTATTCAAGTTAAAATAATCCGCTTGTTTAAATATCTGGCAATAGTGTTTTTTAATTTACCTTATTATTCGATGCTGGATCGGTGACAGGACCATCAGTAACGGCATTTCTAGGCTCTTTCCCTGACGACGTACTATTCACAGCATCTCCGCTGTCAGCCATTTTTGATTCCAAGTCAAAATAATTCGTTTCCCGAACGACAGGTGGAGCTTTTATGCTCTTACAGGAGCGTAATCACGGTGAGCTTACAGCCAGGTACTTTTTGTCGATACTATTCATAAATAAGTGATTAACTTAAATAAATAACAGTAACCCTGAAGAATCATCGTTTCTACATATAATAAATGTAATAGATATATTTTGAGTAAAGTTATTTTATTATAACATTTTAAGCTTTTAAAAGTATAGTCTCGTTTAATTTTAAATATATTTGAATTGCTCGTGAAGAATGATACATTCCTTTTTCTTCTTTATCATACGAAGATTCAGATATAAATTTTAGAAATAACTCCCACATTTAATTAAACAGCAGCAAGAAATAAATATAAGTTAATAATTTGTTCGTGTGGAAAGGGGAGTCATCTATTCTAAAATATAGATGAATCGTAGGAAATACGCTAGATACGGCCTTGTTCTTGTTCGACGTATACTATCTATTCCGAAAACATTAATCGCCTTGTGCCCACCCACTAAGATGGCTCCTTTATGGGGCAATACTCGATGTTTGACGTGAAGTTATTTACACACCTGGAATTAAACGTTCGTTGAGACAAGTTGTAGATGCCTTTCGGTGCACCGTGTGCGTGAAGCAGATCAAAAAAGAGTGTGTGCTCTATAGCAGTGAAGGATCGATTGAGTTCTTGAAGAAAAAATTATACGGGACGGCCGGTTGGTGTAATAGTTCGCTTGTCGAACAAAAATCTGTACAGGTACCATAGTCTTTGCTATACCAACCAAGATAGTTTGATTAGTTTCCTGATTTTGTTAAGATAAGTTATAGCGTATTACATATATCATATAACTTATGTACTTTATAAAAATTTGTGGAATTGCAAGATTCTATCGTCGGTGTCAAAATTGACCGCGGTTGTGTACAATGCATATTGATCTATTCGTAGCTGTCATTTGTATATCGAATAATTTGTTTCTGCTGCATGAATCATTTCTTCTAAATCTTCCATTAAATCTATGACTTTGATTCGTTTCTCAAGTAATAAATAGGTATTTATTCCATCGCGATAAATATATTCTGTCGTTATTACAAAATACATTTTTTTGTAATTTATTAAGAAATAATATCGTTATAATACTGTTCGAAATTATTTTCAAAGATATTGTTCATGAAATATTATCACGTTAATCTTTTAATAATTGAATAAATCTATGGTTCGCATTATATATGTGGAGGTTAACGCAAAAATGTGTTTCGAAAAGTTTCTTAAGGGTTTTATTCCAATGGATCCATAACCTGTTTGGCATAAGAAATAATTTAATTGCGTGCGTAATAATTTCAGTTGACGTGAAAATTAATTTTGTATGGTATTTGCTTATCATTTGATTTATTTCTTGTTTTACTAACAGGAAATATATGTCTCAATATAATTTATAATCCATATACATGTGATGAATGCAATTTTGTGTGATTTTACATATTTTACCAATGTGAATTTCAGGCACCAAATACTATCATGAATCATTAATCTAATCTTCATAACAAAGATATGTGTGCAAACATGAATGTAACTAACATCTGAAAATGCTATTCGTTACTTTATTCATTTGTGAACATTATTTTTTTTTTCAGATACACAGTGCCATTCCAAAGAACCATTGCTCACAGTTGTGCTAAATTATGAATGCTATGCTTTATAGAAAGAAATAAAGTGTAAAGATTTTTCAAGATCTATATTATTAATTTTTAGTGATGTAATTTTGTTATTCCTGAAGCTACAATAATAACAATTATATTAATAAGATTTAAATGAAATTTTGGCAAATGACATTTGTTCATAATCATTCATATGTAACTTTGCATGTCATAAAGAACATTGAAGCATGATATTTAAATGTTGTGAAAGAAGGAAAAAAATAGAGTAAAAGAGCATATTGTTAAAAATGTTACCAAAGGAAGGTAATGCTGATTTTCATATAAATTTGATGGAGAAAAGATTTTTATTTTCACACTTAATTATATAAGTGACCTAATCAAGTTAAGCTTTAAAAATGGCAAGGAAAAATGATAATATCAAAACCATCAATGTTGCCGTTGTTGGTCTTTCTGGTACTGAGAAAGACAAAGGGCAAGTTGGTGTTGGAAAATCATGTCTATGTAATCGTTTCATGCGTTCTTTGAACGATGATTATAGTGTGGACCATATATCAGTGTTATCACAGGTAAGTGCATATTTGTTGGCTATATATATATATATATATATTTACATACATTGTAATAATCGTTAGTAAACTTACTAAATGATTATTATTTTTTATAGTCGGATTTTAGTGGTCGGGTGGTAAATAACGATCATTTCCTATATTGGGGTGAAGTTACAAAAACAGCAGAAGATGGAACAGAATATCAATTTCAAGTGATAGAACATACAGAATTTATAGATGATGCATCTTTTCAGCCTTTTAAAGGTGGTAAAATGGAACCTTATGCAAAAAGATGTGCAGCTACAAAAATTACTAGTGCAGAAAAGCTTATGTATATTTGCAAAAATCAATTAGGCATAGAAAAAGAATATGAACAAAAAGTTTTACCAGATGGCAAATTAAATATTGATGGTTTCTTATGTGTATTTGATGTAAGTGTTGTACCAAATAGATCTATAGAAAAACAGGTTGAAATAGTAGCAAATATATTGAATGGTTTAATGAAAACTAAAAAACCAATAGTTTTGGTAACAACTAAAAATGATGATGCTAATGAACAATATGTAAAAGAAGCTGAAAAATTAGTAATGCGTAAAGAATACAAAAGTTCCATTTTAATAGTTGAAACATCTGCACATGAAAATATTAATATTGATTTGGCATTTATGATTTTGGCTCAGTTAATTGATAAAACCAAAATGCGAAGTAAAGTAACACCATTTGCGGAAGCGGCCAGAGCCAGAAAGGAATTACTGGATGCATCAACTGAATCCTTACAAAGATTGATTCGCATACATGTTACTGATTATAGAGCATTGTGGTCTCAAGCATCCAAAAAGTTAGCCCAACACAAAGAATTCTCAACATTTGTGGAACTGTTTGGTATTGATGCAACCCAAAGATTATTTAGGAGACATATTAAAAAATTGAAAGATGAGCAAGTGGCAAAGAAGATTCAGGGATATTTAGATATGTTACCTGATATTCTTCATGAAATATGTCCTGATGTAACAAATTTGATTAATGAGTATGTTTCCAAATATAATCGTGTAATTATAATTAAAATATCTTTTTATTTATTACTGAATCTATGTATTTTATTTGTATAGAGAATGGTCTGCTGTACAACAATATATAAAAGAACATCCTGATTTTCATCAGTTTTTCTATGAATGTCCTGAGGATATCCCATGGATTGATTGTGATTTTGGTGAGAACAATGGAACAAAGATTCCTTATGATGTTCTAGAAACACCAGAAGCTGAAACTGTTTTCAAAAATCACATAAATGTATTACAACTAGAACAACGGCGATTAGAGTAAGTATTATACCTTTAAAGTTGAGTATTGAATATATATGCAGATATTTCTTGATAATATTTTATTATAATTATAATCTGCTGAATTTTTGCTATTTGTAAATAGCAAATAAATCATTAATTCTTCATGGTACATGCTTTAACATAGATATTAAAGTTACATAGTCATTCAGCATTTTAGATAATAATATTTATGTGCAATGCACTAATGCTTTGCTTTATTCTGGGTGGCGTTTCTTTTGAGCAGACTTCCTAAAAGGTAAATTGTGCTTTTTATTGCTTTATACTTTAGGATATCATTTTTTTTAGAAAAATACATAGCATTACTAACATTTTGTAGTGTTTTATATGTTTTGACATATGTAAGGCTATAAATGAACATTCTATAAATATTGAAAATAATTATATTTTAATAATAACAATATTTTAGTAATTTATATGAAAGTATTGTTCCTTAGATGGAAAAAGCAGTTTAAACAGTTATTGGAAGAGACTGGGTATGTTACACCTGGAAAAAATTTGTCTGAAGTTAGAGTGCTTTTTATGGGTAGAGAATGCTTTGAAGCACTTTCTCATCATGATTGTCAAGAAATATATGATCAACATCAAAAGGAAATTATTGAGAAAGCAAAACATAATTTTCAAGTAAGAATATATATTTTATTATAAATAATATCAACAATGCTAATATTTTATATTTTACTACATTTCTTGATCTTTTGTTTTAGGAGCTATTGTTAGAACATGCTGATTTGTTCTATCACTTTAAAAGTATAGCACCATCTGGTACTATAACACAAGATGATATTAAAGAAATAACAGATGCATTGGTGGATGATTTTAGGTAATTAATTAAGTTTTTCTTTTATTTGGGACGTATTTATAAGTATTTTTGAGTGATTTTTTATGTTGTGCAGGTATAAAGCTTTAGATAGGTTAGATCAAGATAGAAAATTAATGCTTTTTCAACATTTGGGTTTTGTACATTGTCCTATAAGGGAACATTGCCCAGCTTATCCAAATTGTATGGATGCACTTATAGAACGAATACTTGGAACAAAAGCTCACAGGTAAGATTTAAGACAACAGAAAAAATAAAGTTGTATATGTATTTCAATGTTATGAATATAATGATTTTGTAGACCTTCTTCATGGAATCACAGTAGTCAGTGGCAATTAACATCTGATAACAATCAATTAAATTTAGTTATACTTGGAAGCAATGGTCTTGGTGAAGAATTTGCTCGTGAAATAAGAGCACAAACAGAAGATGATGAAGTAGAAATTGATTGCCAGTTATATACACTTGGATATCGAATAATCGATGGTGACGTTGGACTACCGCATAATTCATTTACTACTTCTGACTTTATGCCTCATGGTATGAGGCAATGCTATAGTTATTACATAGATAGTTCTATAAATAAAGATCTCTAAATGCATTTTGAACTTGTAGGATCATTTTGTATTTACTCAAACGAGGATTCGTTTGAATATATTCGATCTTCTTTAGAGAAGACTTTGTTGTCAAATCTAGAACAAGAAGATAGGTTACCATTTCAAGGATTGCCTATTGTTATTATGTTTGTGCCAGAATCAGCTATAGATGAAATGGAGGCAATGCGACTTAGGAAAGAGGGTCAGAACCTTGCTGATAGGTACTAATTACATACGAACCCTATATTTCGTTATAAATTGGGAAAAAAATAAAAGATATTAATGATCAATTTTTATATTAGTTTGCAGTGTCCATTTATTGATGTCTGTATAGAGGATTTAGAGCAAGATAAAAGGTTTCCTACTCCACTTGTGAAAGATGCATTACAACAACTTATACAATCTATAAATCACAGAGCTGGTTTTCTAAATATTTACCAAAGTGTTATTGAATGTTTGGAACCAGACATTAGGTAATGTTATTCAAATAGATTGTATTATAAAGGGAAAAAGAGAAAAATCTACCTAGTATTATGTGTTCATTTTAGGATAATAATGTGTATGTTCTGTGGGGATCCATATTCAGTGGAAAATGTACTTGGTCCTTTACTCAATCATCAGTGTTGTTTTCTTAGTGGCGATCGATCGATTGTTTTAGAAACATTTCTAGGAGAATCTAAACGAAGGGTTGAAGTTATTATTTCAAGTTTTCACGGGGCAAATGCATTTAGAGACGAGTTGGTACATGGTTTCATATTGGTTTATTCGACAAAGAGGAAAGCATCACTCGCAACTCTTAAGTATGTATAATACAATGATTTTTGTACATATTAAAACGACACCACTTTAATTTAACATTATCTTGTAGCGCATTTTCTATGAATATACCAAACTTACCAATACAAATCATGGCTGTGACTGACACTGGAGGTGCTAATGCTTTCTTCAGTAATGACTTGAGTCATTTACTTATTACGGAAGGAAATGCAATTGCGGATAAATTACAAGCACATTTTATGACCTCCGCATCTAGCTGCCAACAGAAAAGTATGTAAATACTGTAAGGGGAGTAGAGGAGATGAATGGAAAAATAAGTCTAAGGCATGGTGGCGAATTCTGCTTTACTCTCCTACGTCCGATACAATACTATGTCCTTCCTCTCCTCGATCCATTTTTATCGTTGGTCGTACTTTGTTTAATGCGGCCGTGGTAATCAAATCGCACGCCGCCTCGTCTACGGTTTAAATTATCTAACACGATGTGCCCGCCACACATGTTGCTTTATCGGCCATCAGAGCTCGCTACTCTTACAGATAAACTCTAACAATATTAGTTAAAACTCCCTATTTGTTACTTTAATTTCATATTACGTTTATTGCAGCGGCATTCTATACGCCATTTTTCAAAGAGGTATGGGAGAAAAAACCCGAAATCGAGCAAGCATTTAATATGGAAGAACCAGGTAATTTGAATGATAGTGGTGAAGGAACTTTAGAATATTCTGCATTGCATCCTATGCCACCACCACGACATGAAAGTTATCATCTTCAAACACCAGATGATGGGTAGGTAATCTAAAAGAAGTCTCTAAAAGTTGTCTAATTGGTAACAATTCACATAAAAATGATTGTATCATTCAAAAGACTAATGTGAAGTAGTATGTCTGTAACTTTCAGAAGCGGTTCTGAATCATACGAGCAATTAACTCCAGATGGTGATCTTGGAGATACTGTATTAAACGAACAGTTTGCAGACAATAGAGCTACGCCAAGTGATGACAGTGATATTTATAGTCAAGTAGATTTTTATAGAGAAGAAAGAGAAAGAGATTTGCTAAAACCTGGAGATATTACAAATAAATTATCCGGTTCGTTTTGCGTTAATAAGATCGTGAAAATGTAATATTGTTATTTATATGGTTTTATTTTTGTATATTTTTTATGGTGATAGGTTGGATGAAGGATACATTTATGCATCAAGATGGAGTAACTAATAGTTACCCTCATAGAGCTTTTACAACAGGTAGATGCCATATTTCCCAGGCAAAACCGCGACCAAAAGGAAATAGCCAAACTTTGAAGCAGCCTGGTAAAATAAATTTAAAAGATTTTTCAAATGTAACAGATGCTATAGCTAGAATGACAGTAGGTGAAAAGGACGAACATGGTCCTAAAATGGCTATGGGTCATGCTCCTCTAGCTACACCTGAATTAGTAGATCTAGGTTCTGAATATGCACAAGTTAAAGACGTTGTACCGAGTCTATATCCTTCTTACGATGGTGATTACATGTATGCTTCAGTACAAGATTCCATCGGAAATAATAAACCCAAGTTACGTCATAGACGTGAAAAAGGACAACCCCGTAAGTATCTAATTAAAACAATTTTATTGTTAATACACACATACAAACTAATTCCGTATTTTGTTTTATAGCGTATAGTGATTCTGATTCTGAATGGAGTTCTTTGGAAAGACAAAGGGGAGGAGTTGCTGATGTTTTGGGTAAAATAAACAAAAAACCACAATCACACAAGAGGATACGAAAAAAACGTACGGCTATACCTGTAGCTGCACCTAAAGTTCCATCTTTGGCTAGTATGGGAAGTGGAGATGGTATTGGTGGGTTGAATTATAATGCCAAAGAGGATAAAAATTGGCGAATAAATCTTACAGAAAGAGGTATGCATTTATTGTATTTTCATTATATTTTTTCACGTGACTGTCATATGATTATCTTTTTATAGTATCCAGTGAAACTCCAGATTCTTCCGAATCTAGTGATCCAGAGCATACTTCTAGATCAAGAGCAAAACAATATAAGCATGCTGCTGCTAGTCTACGAAAAAGATTTGGAAATTCATTACCACAGCAACATCTGCAAGCATCATTGCAACATTCTTATAATGTGAAACATATGACTCAAGAAATGTTTAGTGCTTCCTGTAAGTAAAATTATTGTTACTATATAATTGTTATAATAGCATAAATTTTTTGCATGCTAAGGAGGTACTTAAAAAGAAAAGACAAATTATATTTAATAATTTATGCATGTATACTTTTTAAGTTTTTTAATCTGTATTTTTTTAATTCATGAAAATTTACTCCTAAAAACTTAAGTGTTAGAATTTGAATTAAAGAAAATGAATTGTCGATACGGCATTTTAAATAATAATTGTAGAATTTTTGTTAATAATTTTCGTCGTTTATTCGGACAGGATGCAACAAAAGGTTTGCTTAAAATTATTTTTTCTTTTGTATTAATATCGCATGAAATTATTATTATTTTAGTGAAACAAAGGAGTGACATTACCTTTGGCAACATTCCAGATGATGAATCCAGTCTAGATGTTTCATCTCCACGAGAAATTAATTCTCCTAGTGTAAGTGAAAAGGATATATAAAAAAGTAGAAATAAGTTCTTGTATAAATTATTTTAAAAGACATTTCTCTTTGGTATTTTAAATAAGGTCAAGGATGGCGATAAATTAAACAGAAAAAAGGATAAACAAAAAGCAAAAGAAGACGAGAAGTTAGAGAAGCGTCGGCAAAAAGAAGAAAAACTTAAAAAACACGCAGAGAAAGAAAAGGAAAGAGAAAAAAAGAAACAAGAGAAAATAAAACAAACTAAAAGTTCAACATTAAGTATGAGTCAAGTCCAACAACCATTAATTGAAGATTTTGCACAGAGTGAAACAAATCGAATACCTCTGTTTCTTGAAAAATGCGTGCGATTTATCGAGGATGAAGGACTGGATTCTGAAGGTATATATAGGGTTCCTGGAAATAGAGCACACGTTGAACTTCTATTTCAAAAATTTGAAGAAGGTAAGATTTCTTACAATTTAGCTTTTAAATACTAATTTTTGTTTATATAATTATTTTAATGTTCTTTGCATATATTACTGTTACAGACGGAAACGTGGACATACATTCATTGGATATACCTGTCAATGCTGTTGCTACTGCTTTGAAAGACTTCTTTTCAAAGAGGCTACCACCATTAATTGATAAAGAACGAATGAGCGAATTTGAAGATATTTCGGGTAGATTATAATAACTTTAATGCTAATTTAAATATTTATCATTTTAAAGTTAATGATAATTCTCTTTGTTTAGGTGCTCGCGGTATTAGCAAACCGATGTCCGCGACATGTATGAATATGGAAGGTAAGTATCGTTGTATAAATATAACAAAAGTTGATTATAAAAGTTGTTAAAAATTAAAAATAAATATTTATGAATATATTATAGATCGAAGCTGTAGATTATTGGCACTACGTTTGATGCTCAAGAAGTTGAATCCAGTTAATTTTGATGTACTTAAATTCATTTTTCATCATTTTGTAAAGTAAGTTACTATTATCATTATAGGTTAGAAGATTATATAATTGTCACGTATTATAATTGAATGTTTATTCATCTTTAGAGTGGCTGAAAACTGTAAGCTGAATAGCATGGACAGTAAAAATTTGGCAATTTGCTGGTGGCCTACCTTATTACCTATAGAGTTTAACGATCTTGGCAGATTTGAAGCAGTGAGACCATACTTAGAAGATGTTGTTCAAACGATGATAGATCAATATCCTTTCCTGTTTTGTGGCGAAGAAGCTATCGTAATGGTGTAGTGACAGACTACATTATGTCGAATCGTACAATTAGAGCTTGTACGAGAAATAGGAAATAATTATGCGTCGAAATGATGCGTGTTATTTCCTTAATATTTAGTCCTTACGATCATGAGTAACGATTGGTCTCACTATGTTTATATATCATGATTTCATCGTAGTGTATTTGAGCTACGACTAGAATAATTTTCGTGGCGCGAAAGAGACCGAACAAATTAATTTAAGTTTACGTACTCGTTCCATTGCGAAGTGTGACTGACGGAGTGATAGATTAATGGTCCTAATGATGGCTGTTTGCAGGCTCGATAATAATGCGAATAATAAAAAGTCAATCCATGTGTCATAACAGTATGCATGTATCATGTTGGGTGTACTCAGAGCGATGTATTTATTAACATGTATTTAGATGTAAGTTTCGATATTTGATAATAGCGACTACTCGTAGTAAGCTCGATGTTGCTTTTTTATCCGATTTTTCGTTTTTTTTTCCCTTTTCTGTTTTTACATTTTTCTATAGATAAGAAATCTGTTTATCGTATGCAACGTGCATGTGTATGTATGAGTGAGGAAGAGAGAAGGAAAGATAAAAAGCGAGAGAAAGAGAAATGGCGCAATCTCATAAAAAAAAGAAAAGAAAAAAAAAATATTCGTATTTTAAAACGTGTTAAAGACATTATCATAAAATGTACGAGGTATACAAATTTTCTCTAATTCATGCACATTTTTATATAGCAACGATATCAAAAAGTTCGAAATATCTCTGTGAATAATTTGATTTCTTAATTAATCGATTGCCGTTTTTTAGTCACGAAAGATAATAACTTAATTTGCATCTAATCGATGTAAATCTCTTTCTCGAACCAGTATTTCAGAATTACAGTTTGATTTAATAGAGCTATTTAAGCTCGTCGGTGATACAATTCATAATATATCCATTCCGTCTGAATGAAAAACAAAAATGAATAAAAAAAAAAAAAACGAAAAAAAATGAAAAAAAATGAAAATGAAAAGCGTTACATGTACTCGCGGTTTTTTCAAAATGTGCAGCGAATAAGCGTTTATGTCAAGAAGATTGTAAGGATATTGATATGGTTCTAATTATTAAGATAAATCTTGAAGGTTTCCGGATTTATTACAGATCACGGGAATACTAAATACTAAGAACAATACTTAGAATCTCACAGACATTTTTTCAAGTTTCATAAAGCGGACGTGTACATAAGATTATAAGATTGTAAGCTACGAGAAGTTTATAACGAGAATCGCGAAGATCGACTATCGATACTTTCGACATTATTCAGTGGTCGCCATGATGTTTACACAAATCGCTTTTATCTTTTTTTACGCGATGCATGTTATATTCGAAAAAATAACTGGGTAATAGACGAAGGTCCGTGTTTTTAATCGCGTATTGTATTTTGTGTATTAGCTTTCGTCTGTATTTATAAAACGGTATTTATCAACGTTTCATTTTATTTCTCAAACAACTTTAGAATACTACGGTCACAGGGCATGTAACCGATCGTCAAACTGTTCAACTGGTTTGCTCTTGTACCTGCTGCGTTATCCTGAACTACAGTTTTCTTTTGGTAAAAATCATCATTTCAAATTATCACACATAATGACTTTTATGTGTTCTGACGATCGTCGTTACTGTTCTAAGGATGAGATGAAATTCGATAATATGACGCATCAACAGATCAAACGACTGAGCCATTAGAACTGTGATGTAGTTACTTGTTTTTAATATTGTATAATAGTAACTATCGAAAGGCAAACAGATTGTTCCATGACGCTTAACGTAACAGATGCGATCTTTGTTAAAACGAAGCCATTGTTTCACTATCAGCTAATGTTATTATTAATTGATTTTATAGCGTGCAAAACCTCTTCGTCTATTAATGCGGAATGTGATCCGACTTGAAATTCGTTCGAACACCAACAAATTTACACGTAGGTGTGCCATACTGCGGTTTGCAGTAGTTACGATCGTAATGTAACCTTATATTTGGCGAGTGGAACGTTCACAAGCAAGGATCGCCAGGAAAGGAAAAGAATAAAATCAAGAAAGTTATTCGATAACTAACGAACAATGGAGCCACTGTAAGGAAGTTTGTTTGTTTCTTATTCTATTTTATTCGTTAATCCGAAATATAACGAGAAACATTCCCGCAAGTAACACTTGAAGTTACTTTCGGTTTTGTCGAGTGCGAATTCGGCGAGGTTCATGTTCCTTTGGTAATGAGTGCGTTGCATGTAAATGAAATGAAAACAAAGAAAGGAAGAATCAAGTCATTTCGATCTGGTCGTTCTATCTCGACGAGTTCGTTCTCGATAAATTTTGCACTGTCATATTTATAAGAAAATCGTTGTAACGATATTTCGATGATCTAACGAGCGTTGCAAGAACGCTTAGCGACAAACAACGGATCGTACATTCCCGTATTAGTCGTAAAATGAAACAAACAAAACAGAATTTTATACATTCGTACTTACATAATTGTATAATGTTATTAATAGGAACAGAGACGTCGATGTTACGTGTGAGATCTGGGATATGGATCAAATGCTGTCTGAAATAATAATGACATGATTTCTGTCATTGTCGCTGAATTTAAATTGACTAAATTTTTCGAACACCCATGTGATACACCTTTAAAATATTGATATCTAATATTGATAATTCTATCCTTGATCGTCGTTACGTATTACTTTATTATATTTTACGTTGCCATTCCTTAAGACTCGAGAAAGTTTAGTACGTTTTTCAGTGTCGTTCAATTTTTATTTTCTTTTGAAATGGATGTTGATCAACATAATTGGACGCGTTATTATAAATTGTTTATTTTAAAAGTTTTTTGACCGGTTCTATCGAAGATTAGACAATGTTTTTTTTGTATGTTTTGTATACAGAGTGTTTCAAGTGCGAGATAAGAGTGTCTCAGAGTGTGAGATCTGAATATTGGGAACAGCCTTCTCTTTTCATTTTTTTTCAAATAGACATTGCATTTCTTAAATGTAAGAGCTACGTTGGCATTTAGTGAAAAATAAGGAAAACAAGAAAATGTTTTCTCTAAAGCACTTTGTATAAAGACAATTTCCCGAGAACGTTGAGTATCAGATGACAAAGTACAATACGTATTCGTTGATTATCTTGCATCGAGAAGTCCAAAAAGAAATTACTTTTCTGCGATGCGTTCGTTAACAATTTCTTTGTATTTTTATCTTCACTATTAGAGAGTATTCTGCACGCACTACACAGATGTAACGTTTTCACTACCTTTTAGTCAATTAAAGCTTTTTAATTAGTTAAGACCTGAATTTGTTAATTGATTAAAAAGAATCATTCTTCAATCGGTTTTACTTTTTATTATATTTTCTCCGTCTTTCTCCGAACTAATATTTCGCGAACATTTCTTTGACGGGGAAAAAATGAATCCCTTTTTAATTTGATTCCTACTATCGTTAATTTTTCTTTTTATCTTGTAAATTCTATTCATTTTCTTCTGTCTTTCTGTATATCTAGAGAAGAATTCGAGGCACGAAGTAGCAAAGGAGGTAACGCGATTTTGCGTGCATTTTCCAAAGGATTGATAATTCGTTAAAGTATATAGTTTTTTTATAAGTATTTCTATTTAAGAACAGAAAAGTCGATTTAAAGAAAACACCGTTTGTGTAATTTCAGAAACCAATGCAAATGACTTTCATGATTAACGGTATACCAGTTATACCTAACAAAATTGGTCGCGGAGGAATTAAGAGGAAGAGAAACTGATTCTCTAGTTTGCCACAAAAAAAAGAAAAAAGAAAAAGAAAACCTAGGTATCAGTTACGCGTAGATATGTTTTTATAATTTTACATATAATGTTCCATTACGTTAGTAGAGTTCTTTTTTCACAAGATGGAAAAAGGAATGTATCAAGTGTTGTTTATATTTTTTTATTTTTTCATTTACAGTAAGCATATTCCCTAGTACCGATGAACTGATCAAATAGCTTGGACTATCGAGTTGCTAGGCAGGAGATGGGAAGGGACACAGGTTTTGTACGAAAAATAGAAACATGTTAAGTGTCAAGTTGATATATACCCGTAATCCGACAATATATCACCATGGATCTGCCTTTTTATATTTATTCGCGAGATACTAGCCTGAGAGGCTGATCGAGAGGATAGCGCCGATCACTTGGAGGGTCTTCGAGGATTCATCGGGAATCTCCACGGAGATCAGACAACGAATTATCGTTGCCAGACCTCTAGATAAGATGATTTGATCGACAATGATATCGCCGAGAACGTGAACAGTGTTCAAGAGGTATTTTCTCTTACTCGTTTCGAATTCCCTGTTAATCAAGTTATAAACGGATTTATTTTCTTAAAAAAGGATCAACGGGATTTTAAAAGTTTGTTCATGGAGTAGGAAAGGCGTTCATCGAAACAAAAACAAATCCGACTTGAGCCATAAACGTAACGGAATTTTACATACTTACGGCTATTTTATTTTCAATTTTGATCAACGCGATTTATTTTAGTCTTAACGGATGGCTATATCGAAGCTAAGGGAAACACAAGCAAAGCTTGGATCTTGGACCATCTGCGAGCGTATGCTTTTTATGTTACGACACGGCGATCTTATTTGCAAGAACTCGATTCAAAACGAAAGAAAAGAAAATATACGAGAATTAACGAGAGGCAAACTATTTCGTAATAAACCACCTGGAATCTTAAATTTGGAAATTGGCCTGTTGCAAATTGTTCTCAGTGGCTGGCTTTTTTTTCTCTGTTGCTCGATCCCTAGAGCCAGGCGGTGGGTAGGTAATCTATAACTCACTTTGGCCGTATTCCGAGTTTAAAAGTGAAAAATGCTGGAATACCGTTGCGCCGAGAGGCTACGTTTCACCAGCGGAATTAATGCTCTTGTTCAAAATTTTTCCATCTCCCTTATCCCTTCGATTTTCCTCCTTTATTTCATATTTTACTTTCCTTTTTATGTTTCTCGGCCGAGCGTTGCGGGAATCTGGAAATCGAGGATAATCGTAAGCCCCTCCGCTCTGCAAAGAGTGATCGTCGCAATAAACCGAATCACTACCGCTCAACGTTTCCAATCTTCCTCCGGTGAGTCGACACCTTTTCTTTTTCATCTCTCCTACAAAATATCCTTCTCGTTCTTTCCGTGGACGTTCGTTTATTGCATCGTGCCACCGATTAGTCATCGCCGTATGACGTTTCCATTCTAATTCTTTTTTGTTATTTCTTTCGGAGGAGTCCTACTTTCTCGAGGAGCAATTTCGTTCTTTAAACGGTTCGAATAAATCGTTTAATATCGGAGTAACCTTGGGTTCCGGTTAGTCGGAAAAGGAGGATTTCCCCTTGGAAAGGGTCGAAACAACGTTGAAGATTAATTTCACGCCGTCGTGGAGGGTAATTTTTGAGCCGGGACTCGTGGAGGGACTCGTGGAGGGACTCGTTCGATATACGTAGAGGCACACGTGACCGATTCCACCTCGACTCATTTCTCTTCCTTTTCGAGTTGGTTCCCGCGAAGAAAAAGATTTTAATCGTGAATAGCGTGGCGAAGATCGTTTTTTTCGAGGTATTTACACGGCGAAAGGATAGGGGTGGCGGGTCAGACTGCGAAGTGTCCCTTGAAAACCGAGATAGAGAACGGGGAGCTTGAAACGAACTCGAATTAGTGACGGTCGACGATTCAGAGCTCGTTTCTCTTTTTCCCCGTTTCTACCCGCCCTTGTTTTTCCCTTTTCTTTTTTAACGAAACATTTGGGTAACGCGAAGTTCTTTTACGCCGTTCCACGGACTTTAATCGACTTCTATGCATTCGTGGACTAACTGTTAAACAGTTTCTTTAATTTCGACGCTCGGGATTTTTCAATTAACACGTCACCTTCGCGCCGCGTAACGAATGCCGGGGTATTTTTCATTTAATCGGGATTGCGTATCGCAAACGAGACAGGTCGGTCAAAACGGGACATTTTATTTCTTCGTTTCAGCTCGGTTTTAACTTTCTGACTTCCCCCGGCGCGCGTTTCCACGTTTCGCCGTTCAAAGGAGGGCACGGAGGTGTATTTTTTCGATAAATTTCGTTCTCGTAACGAGAACCGTTCGTCACTGAATTCCATTGAACGTCGGCGGGGCTCGATTCACCGATCTCCCATTGTCGCTAGCAGATAAAAGCGCGATATATCCGGCCGAGGAAGGGAATTGTTGCTCCTTCCAGGAGAAAAGTTGAAATCCGATTAAAAGCTTCGAGCAGCGAGAGCATCGGCGGCAGCGGCGAACTTTCCGGCCACATTCGACACCGTTTCCCTGTCTGCCATCCAGCGGTGGCACTTTCCATTCCTCGTCCGGGAAGATCAACAGAAATTAAGAAAAGGGAGAATTATCCGGTAGCAACAAGGTCGGATCTCCGACGACCGTTCCGGCGGAGGCATTGAAAACGGGCCAAGAGGTCGACGTAAATGATGGACAAAACTATTTCCTCGGACCTGGATCGCTTCGGATCTCGATAAAACTTTTTCGATAAATCAGTCGAAGCGCAAAAAATAGTTTACCTATGTTTCGACGTTGTTCAAACACGACTTTCCGCAAACTTCTTGGCGTTTGCTGATCTTCCAAGGTATAGACGGTAGAGGATCGAAAAGCTCCGGCCAGCGTTTCGCGGAGAATTCACGTTCGTCCGGCCGAAGAAAGAATTAAACGGATGTTAAAGGGTTGGCGAGATGGGCCAGAAACTGGAGGTAGCGTGAACTCGGGTACACTCGAGCGGACGTTACACCTCGCGCTGGAGGATATGCACTTGCGTTTTGAGGTTACACTCTTTCGCACGTTCATTAGCAGCGGCAGTTTACCTGGCGGCGAGGCACACACCGGTCCACTCGTTGTGCCTTGGACCGTTCGAAGTGGTTTCAGGACGTTCACGACAGACCTTGGTCCCCCGTCTTCCTTTCCGGCGCTCCCAGCCTTTAGCTAGCTCCACTTCTTTGCATTCTAAATCACTCGGTCTCGCGTTCCAGTCATCTTTCACCGTGATTACGTTGCGTTATTTGCTCTCTGTCGTTGAACTCGAAACCGGTGGATCTCTGACGTAATTCCCGGTTACGGTTTTCTGGGTTAGTTTCGCATCTATTTTTAATGCGTCGAGGAAATTTTCAGGCACCAGCTGGAGGAAAACGAACATCGCGTTCGTGTGGAAGGTGAAACCTGTATTGTTCGGAATAATTTCCCTCCTAAACGAGGTATTACCGAAGGACAGCTCGGGGTACGAGGCTCGTTGGAATAGGGGAAATTTAAACGCGATCCGTCGAAACGAATGGAAATTTATAGCGTGTTACAAGTATTGCCGGGCTAATCATCGCAAATATGCCGCGAATATTTGCATATTCGGGTCAAGCTGGTTATCGGCTAGCTGTGTCTAGGCACTCGTGAGATTATTCACGCCGGCCGTGATTTCGCGCGAATATTCAGGCATCACCGAGCAATCGTGACATCGTACTGCATCACAAAGGGAATGGAGATGCGATGTTTGTATCGTTTTATAAATCTCTCTCTCTCTCTCTCTCTCTCTCTCTCTCTCTCTCTCTCTCTCTCTTTCGGTCTCGAATTAACAGGACGTTCGAGAATTTCCTTTTGACAAATCGAGTTGGCCGAGATCAAGGAAGAGCCGAGGGAAACACTTGAATGCCATCGCGGAAATTCTCCGGGTAAACGGAGGAGCGTACAAATTCAGCCTATAATAAAAATCCGGAGGGAAACTAGAGGGAACGGGGACAAAAGGTTTGGTCTGAAGCGTTTTGCCGGGAGGAAAGGTGGACAGAAGATTAGGGGCTGAGAGCGGCAATAACAAGGCGCGACAAAATAAGAAAAGAGGCCGCGTAAAAACAGCAGAGAGCGCGAAGGGAAGGCTCGAACGAAAAAGGACCGTCTGAGCTGAAAACGGAAAAGCAGCGATGAACAAAAAAACGGAGAAAACAACAAGGCAGGGAGAGAGAGAGAGAGAGAAAGAGAGAGAAAGAGGGAGGAAAAGCTCCGGATCTCGAGGAGAAACGGAAGAAACAAGGGCATATGATGGTCACGTAAGAAACGAAATAAGAAACGATGACTGTGGAAAATAAGATAACGGAGAGGGGAAGGTGGGCCAACGCGTAATTGGTTGGAACACGAAAATTTCTGCGCGGGATAACAAGAGAAGAGAAAAGAAGGTAAGGCTTAAAGAAGGAGACAGGCGGATATGTAACGCAATCAAACGTTTTCAGATACACCGACTACCAGCGGAGATGAAATTTAAAAGCGGCGAGATCCATTTGGACGAGCGTCGAGTTTAATACAGACGTACGTGTGCAAGGGGCACCGGAGGAGGGGAGGAGCAGGCTGCACGATCGAGGAATTGGTGTAAAGTCGGAAAACGCGGAGGGAAACAAATTAAGATCGAGGAATAATTGGACGTCGGTCGCGCGAACGAGACTGGAGCGCGCGCAGCCCCATAAACCTACATTTAAATTCAATCACAGCGGAGAAGCGTCGAAGCGGAAGCTTCGCGAAGCACATCCCTTGACGGGCGCATACGCGCAGCTAACGAACACACATAGGCCGAGCGAAAGAAGAGAAACGGCGATGGAATCAAACAAACAAATAAACAGATAACCAAGAGTCGGTGGGAAAGAGAGAAAGAGAGAAAGAAAGCAGGTGAGGTAAGCCGAGTGAGGAGGAGGCGGAGAAGGAGGAGGAGGGGTGCGTGCGGAGCGCTAGGATGAAAGAGGAAGAGCCTAGGGATTCAGGGATATAGAGGAAGAAGGGAACGGGGAGCAGAGCGGAGGAGCAGAGTGGTGGAGCAGCAGAGTATGGAACACGGGGGGTTGAAGGTGAGGGTGGTGGTGTAAAGGATAGGGGGAGGGATGACGTCATAGTTGAGGGTTGCCCGGGCAACGGGGAAGCGGTTCGCCGCCGCGTCGGGACACCGTCGTGCGTCGCCACCGCCGCCGCGACGTAAAAATCAATTTGGACCTTGGCTAGGTGACCGTTCGCTCGGCGCTGCGTCGCGGCTGCTCCGGCGGCTCGAGGCTCGAGAGCAGCACGCTTCCCTTCCGGAGCTGCCGGCCACCTCGCCAACGAGTGAGCGAGCGAGCGAGCGAGCGAACCAGCGAACGAGCGAACGAACCAGACGGTAGAGAACGCGTCTGCCAGCGAGCGTGTCCGCTGACGCGCACACTTCCACTCCTCGCACGCGGCCGACCGACCAACCAACGCTCTCTCTCTGTTCTCGTATCTCCACCATCTCCTCCGTTTCTACGTTCACGCGGACAATGATCCACGAGGAGGAGGTTCTCGTCTCGGCACGCTGACAAGCATCCCGGCGCGATCGTAGCCCGTTCGAACGTTCCTTTACCCTGTACGGGCGGTGTGCACGCTACGCGAGGCCGGGACGAGCGTGGTTCTGTGCGCGAGGACGATGAAACAACACGAGCGGACGACACGAAGGACATCGAGGGAGATGGAGCAGTTGCGCCGCGAGGAACAGAACTTGTAAACAGAAGGAAGAGCAGCTCCGGCCGGGTTGTTACGGTCGAACGAGGAGGGTCGCGGGAGCACCGGCTTCCTGATCTTCCTCCGGACGTAAACTGTTTCCGTGCTGTTCAGTTCCCAGCGGTGCGTCGATCGAGAGGATATCGAGGATATCGCGGAGAGGCGAGGGAAGAGCGGATCGAAAATTCGCAGCAGGTAGCGTTTTCGAAAGGAACGAGGAGAGTGAGTGGCTCTCCCGCGAGACGAAGAGGCGCGTTCTCGAAGCTTTCCCGGCTTTTTCTTTCTATTCGCGGGCGGAAGACTCGGGAGATGAACGAGCCGGGCGAGAAGGAGAGACTGGTGGTGGAAACGGGGAAATCGCGAGGAAGATCATGGCTGATCGAACGGGCAGAGTAGTAACGGTTGTACGTTAAACCAGGAGGCTGTGTGCTCTCTCGAGAGTTGTGGTGTCACGAGGAAGGAGCCCACGGTGTGACGCATGCGACGTGCCGTCTATCGCGAGAGCTGTGCGTCGTGGAAAACATCTGCGCGACCGGTGAAGCTTTTAACTCGTGTGCCTCCCCGCTCTGACGTATTACGTCGACGAGCCGAACCAGCGTGGTCCTTGCGTGCTGTGTGATCCGCAACGGGCCTCGAGCGAGTAAAAAAAGCTTGCGCGTGCCGAGAACGATACAGGCTGAATCAGCACGGCCACGCACTGTTCGCCGAGCGTTTCGCGGACGATGCTCGAGAATCGCTCGAGACCAGTTACGCTCGCGAGACACCACGGGGATACCGCGAAAATAATTCGACCATTGCCGAGCCTCGTTGAAAGCCTCGTTCCGCGATCGAACGTTCGCCGTTGAAGCCTTCCTTTTTCCGTTCGCTCGAGATTCCGTGTCGTCGATACGATTCTTCGCCACCTCGAGATTCGTTCCAGCTCGAAGAATCGAACGCAGTGATCGCGTCGCTGCCCTCGGCGAAGATCGGCGCAACGGGGAGAAAGACGGGACTGGCATCGTGGTGCAGCTTCGATCTCTTCCGGGCAAAGATAAACAACGATGACCCGGTCGGCGAGAATTAATTGACCAAGAGAGAGCCTCCGTTCGGGCAACACGGGGAGCCTCTTCTCGGAAGGCTTGCATCGATCACACTTGACGCAGCAAACGCGTCCGGCACGCACCAGAGAGGCTGCAGGAGCTGCTACGGTGAATTAATTAAAATATCACGCCTCGTCGGTCGCCGCGTGCTTTCCAACCAAGATGTGCCCGAGTACGTGGCCGAGCCTCGGCAGGCGGTTTCGCGCGTGAATGGAAGCAGAAAGAATTGTTCTATTTTCCGCAGCACTCGCGACATCGACAATGTAGCGGAATCGTCCCGATGATTCTCGAGGATACTCTGGAGCAAGGGCCGGATCGTCGTCTTTAATTCGATACGTCGCACGAGACGGGACGATAGACGAGGAAGAACAGGTGGAAGATCTTGTGCTCGATACCGATCTCGACGTCGTCGACGAGGAAGATAGAGACGGAGAGAGAGAGAGAGAAAGAGGAGGAGGAGAAAAGAGAGAGAGAGATAGAGAGAGAAGGAGAGAGGTAGATACGAGCACGAAACGGAAACGGTATCGATGATGGTGGAAGGCAAGTTGCCAGGAGACGATTGGTTGTCGTGGTGCTCGCGTTTCTCGACTACGAGCTGCTCTTGCTAATATCGCGAGTCAAGTGGCAAGTAAACAAAACGATAAAAGCGAAGGAATGCCGAGGTATGATGACGAGCTTGGTGGTCGTGCAGGATCTTAGGATCGCGGTGTCGCTGTCGACGTCGTCGTCGTCGTCGTTGCCGTCGTCGTCGTCGTCGACACGTAGCTGGTGGGAAGGCCGCCGGTGTTGCACGATCAGCTAATACAGATAGATAGATCGTTCGAATGGCGACAGGCCTCGAGCACGACCGGCTGCGCTAGGAGATTGTCGAGGACTTTTTGACTCGAACGATCCGTCTGAACCGAAACCTCCACGGGATATTCCCTGTTCCGTTGGCTCTACCCGGGAACGAGTCGGGGTTTATCCTCCGGGGATTCCAGGAACTCGAGCTTTAGCCGGAGTATTTCTTTCGACTCGTGGAAGAAAAAAGTGGGACCGGTGAGGAAGACGCGAGAAGAGGAGAGGCGAAACGCGCGCATACGATCCAGAGCAGAGTATCATCACGGGTGCAGTCGAAGAGAACAACAACGCGGATGTGTACTCGAGGAACGTAAGTTGTCGAAATACGGAAACAGAAGTGGGGTTCTGGTAATAAAGCCCTTATTCGTTGCTCGACGAGCTCGTCTACGGTCGAATGCGCGTAAAACTGCAGCTCGTAAACGGATTCGCTTCTGCATTCAAAGTCGGAATAATCGTTCGGTTAATGGCGAATGATCGAGCGGATCGGTGGTGAACGAGACCCGAGAACATTGACAAAAGTACGGGGCAGAGGTTAAGATAAAAGGAATAGTAATAATAGTAATAACGATAGCGATAAAGGTAATAGAAAAAGATAAAGATAAGAGATAAGGGCGATAGGGAGGAGGGGCGAGAGGAGGGGAGAAAGGTGGGAAAACTCGAGGAAGGAAGAAAAATATTGCACCTTCGAGCATGGCCTCGGTGGCAGCATGGCTGCCATTCGCGCGTGC
>NIJG01000112.1:4001501-4080153 GCA_002201625.1 Euglossa dilemma
TCGCGACACATCCACTGCCACCGCCGCCGATCCCCAAGGATCGTCGCAAGGCCGACGACGAGAAGCTGTTGATAAACGTGAGCGGCCGTCGCTTCGAGACCTGGCGGAACACCCTCGAGAAGTATCCGGACACTCTTCTCGGTTCGAACGAGCGCGAGTTCTTTTACGACGAGGAGAGCAAGGAGTACTTCTTCGACCGTGATCCAGACATATTTCGTCACATATTGAACTATTATAGAACCGGTAAGCTTCACTACCCGAAGCACGAATGCCTGACGAGCTACGACGAGGAACTGGCGTTCTTCGGCATCCTGCCGGACGTGATCGGCGACTGCTGCTACGAGGACTACCGCGACCGGAAGCGAGAGAACGCGGAGCGTTTGATGGACGACAAGCTGAGCGAAAACGGGGATCAGAACCTTCAGCAGCTACCGGACATCAGGCAAAAGATGTGGAGGGCCTTCCAGAACCCTCACATCTCGACGGCGGCTTTGGTATTTTACTATGTAACCGGTTTCTTCATCGCCGTGAGCGTGCTGGCGAACGTGGTCGAGACCGTGCCGTGCGGTAATCGTCCGGGACGCGCCGGTACGCTTTCATGCGGCGAGCGTTACAAGATCGTCTTCTTCTGCCTGGACACCGCCTGCGTCATGATATTCACCGCGGAGTATCTGTTGAGGCTGTTCGCGGCGCCGAGCCGGTGCAAGTTCGCCCGGTCGGTCATGTCCATCATCGACGTGGTCGCCATCCTCCCGTACTACATTGGTCTCGGTATCACCGACAAAGACGACGTATCCGGTGCTTTCGTCACGTTGCGCGTCTTCCGTGTGTTCCGGATCTTCAAGTTCTCCAGGCACTCGCAAGGTCTCAGGATTCTCGGTTACACCCTCAAGTCCTGCGCCTCGGAGCTTGGTTTCCTCGTCTTCTCCCTGGCGATGGCCATCATCATATTCGCCACCGTCATGTTCTACGCGGAGAAGAACGTCGATGGAACGAACTTCACCTCGATTCCTGCCGCATTCTGGTACACCATCGTCACGATGACTACCTTGGGGTGAGTAATCCTTCGTCTTTTTTCCTTTTCCTTAACGTTTATTAATTCTACCCACTGATTCCGCCATTCGTTCGTAACTCCGACGCGGTTTAACCCTTACGTGACTGGCGAAAATTCTTCCCGGCGAGGTTGCTTAACGATTTTATAATATCAAGATCCCGTTTAGATATCCTGCTCCTTATTTCCTTGACTTTTCGTTCCCGTGCGCCCCTTCCGTGATTTGCCAGATTGCGATATGGAAACTCCGCTACGAATCTGTCTGGCTATTTTATTCCTTCCTTTTTTCTTCCCTCCTTCTTTTCTTTAAACGACAGGAAGCACGCTCGCGTATCGGATAACGAAACGCTGGGAGCAACAATTTTCTCTTGATCATTGAATTTCAACGTTGTCGAGAATTTACGTGCTGCAGAGAGATCGTCGAGATAACTCGCAAGCTCCGGCTGGATATGTGTCGAATGAAACAGAAGTAACCGGTGCATCTGTGAAAGTAATTGGCTCCGTGTAAACCGCCCGAAGCTGGAACAAGCAGCAGTCTCTAGTGATATTTTTAAACAGAGGTCGTTGTCGACCTTTTTACCTCGAAGGGCCTCGCTGCTTTCTCTAAATATCCGCAGCGGAGTAGAAGCACCGACCCCGAAAGCTCGGCTGACAATTTCTTCTGCGTCTCTCGTGCTCTCTTCCGTTTCTCGCTACCACCGTAAACCAGTTTCAACTTTTCCAACTCGCTCGACCCATCCCGTCTTCTCTCCGACAACCGCGAAATCAACCGAGAGGACTCCGTTCCCTCTTTGGTCCTCGCGAGGATGCCCGGGTGTTCGCGGGAGGAGTTGGTTTCCGGTCGCGAATGAAATTCTCCTTTAAATCCGCATCGATCATCCGGAGCCGCGTCTCGCGTTCTTCCCCTTAATCGAAATACCGTAACGGGGAGGAGAAAGCAGTTGGGGGTTTTTGCAATTTCGATGAGGGCAGAGAACCCGCCGCCGGTTTTTCCGGCTGTATAATTTATCAATCGAAACTTTCTCGCTTGCCTAATCCTCCGCGTCGGCCGAGCGATCGTTCGCCAGGTGGCGATGAAAAAATTCCGCCAACTTTCCGCGCGGAGGATCCGCATAGTCGGGAAATATTAATGCTCCCGGTGGATCGGGATCGATGCGAATCCTCGATGGGGGAATTTCGCGACCGCGTGGTCTCATGGTATCGGAAATAACGACAGGGTGGCCCAGGGGTGGCCCAGGGGTGGCAGGGGGGCAGTGGAAAAATTCGGGCTGCCGCCGCCGGAAGGAGAGACCGCGTCCTGCCTCTCTATTTCTGGCCGTGAAACGAAATCTATGTCGATGATATTTTCGTTTCATTTTCGCACGGACAGCTGACAATCAGCGTTAGGCCTTAGCCGCGCAGCCGGTGGTCCCGGTGGTTAGCCGCCGGTGTCGTCCCGGCGTCGCCCCGGCGTCGTCCCGGCGTCGGCCGAATTCGCATCCGCCTCGTCGTCGTACGTCGAACGGGAAATACACCTCTGGCTGGTCCCGTTGCTCGAGTTTCATCCATCGTGATCCAATCGGGAATTTAGGAGGTGTAAAAAGGCCCCCGATGAATCCGGAGTGCTCTTTCGCAACTCGAGCACTCCCCCCGTTCCCCCTCTCGCACGAGTGTTCGCTCGAGGCAGCTATCCGGCTGTGGCTAGCCGTTTTTAAAAAGTTACACAGCGAAACTGCCTTTTCTTTTGATCCACGATCACGCTGCGAGCACATGCCACGCCGGGTTATGGAGTTTTCAAGGCTCCAATGGCTAGGAATAGTTAATGGCTCTGATAACGGCCACAGAGATTTAGAATAGTTCTCCGACGCACATTTTACGAGGGTTTATCGGTCTCGCGCAGATCGTTTCGGGAAGAGACCGATTACTACGATAATCGTTTGATTAATACAGCAACCAGTCAACTAGGATTCGGATTTGCTGCTTTTACAACCGAAATTTCGGCTACTTTTGCGAGACCGATATTCCTTTTCCGTCAGGAGACGAGTTCGATGGAAACGTGCCATTTCGAACTTGGTTTGTTAAACTATTTGTCAAAAGTAACGAAATTCGAATTAAGGGTATTTTATACGTTCTTCGAACCTTCTGGAAACGGAGACGACGATTCAAACGTCTCTCCATAAGTCTTCTTTTACGAGCTTTAAACCACCGATATGCCATTTTCGTATTAATTTCTGCTTATTTTTGTCATATGCTTTTAATTATTATTATTATTCGTATATGACGTATTCAAGTACGCTTCACAGCTCGATAGTCCGAGCGTCGACCAACCGTTTCGAATGTATAAGATTTATTAAAGGATAATAACAGTTTCGGCCCGGATACACGCGACTCGCCGATGGAATTATAATAGTCCGAATTTCCGTGTTTTTGTCGTTAATTGCCCCGATTGATATCTTCCCCTCTCTCTCTCTCTCTTCTCGTCCGTTCCTTCGGCTCTCTTTAATCCCAAGTTTTCTCGTTTCTCTCGCACAGCCGAATTTCCATTCGGATTTCCTGCCTTTGGTAATTTTCATCGCGCGCCGTTAAATTCTTTCGCGCGATCCAAATATAGCGCACCTTACTCTGACAGAAATTGATGAGAACTCAGGTGCGAATCGGTGTGGCCGAATCGTTATTTCTAGCTTCCGCGATATTTCGCAGGCACGCTTCAGCCATTACCCGCGCGATTACACGCTTTTCCCTGCCCGATTTCCGACGTTTCCCAGTCAGAATTCTTCGGGTTCCATCGCGAGTTAAAAAAACACGCGGAGATCTCCGTTGGAAACCGGAGAGCTCGATCGGAAGGACGCCCGGCGAATCGTGGAATATGCTCGAACGAGCGTAGGCTCTTATCGCGAGTTCCATTTTCGAGTGTAACGCTGTTCGTTTTCGAATCGGTCGGAAAAAATTCGCCTTCGAAAGCCGCGTCGCCGTTTGTTACACTCCGTTTATCCTTTCGACGTATTTTTCGATAAAACGCGGAAAGAGCCGGCGTATGCGTCGCTGACAAAAATTACTGCTGCATCGCCAGGCAAAAATACAATGGACGTGTTATTGCTGCGAATATTTATCGATTCGTATAAACTAAGCGCGTTCGACCCGTAATAAGAACGTCGAGAGCGCCGAGCCGGCGAAGGAAATTATTATGCTTAATTATGAAAAAAATTGCGCGCATTATAACCGCGGGAAACTGTGCCATTGTTCGATCCAATCCAATAGAAGGTTCAATATTTATTGGAACGTTTCCGTGATTGTAAGGGAAAACGCGGAATGTCATAATTTTTAAAAATTTATTCGTTAATCACGCTATGATTTCATTCTGAAATACGACGTATCGGAAAAGTATCTACTTCTGGTTAACCATTGTGCTTTTGATCCATTCGCGATTAAATTATGCGAAAACTTTACGATTTCTTCGCGTTTTACTTAAGCTAAAACTCGTATAATTTTGGTCGCACGAAAAGTATAGGAAATAATTCTAATACTCGAGGAATCGCGACGTGTCAGGCTCGTTATCGTAGCGCAAAGGTTCAATCATAAAGAAATGTAGATTGCGAGTCATAAATTCCAACGAAAAACGAAGAATCGTTAATCGCTAAGAGTCTTTGCATGCTCACAGCGGATAAACAGAAAAATTCGCGTTGCTAGTGAGCCAACACATTGGCTAGTTTTCCCCCTGTCAGCAGCAAGCACCTTTGAGCTTGCGTGTCCAGGCTAGTCCAGGTCGGTTCCTTCAAACTTTAACGAGAAGGATCAACAGGTGCCTCGAGGATTTCTCTAGCAGTCTTCTAACGCGATACTTTTCAAATCTATTTGAGAGCTAGACAAACAGTCGTTGCATCGAAATTCCCATCTCGACTGGTCTGCAGCGTCGAATTTCCTCTAGCATCGATCGACAGGATGCACCATCGTACCGACGACCGTCGCGATTTTTGCCCCTCGAGTTCGGCTGTTTGGAAACAAATTTTCGATCCGTTGCCAAGCGTTTTCTGCTCCCGTAGCAAAGGAAAACAGGAAAGATCGACGGTCGATAACGGGGGTAGCCAGGATTCTCATAAATTTTCATCCGCGATATTAATTTGCGTTCCCGGTGGTACGCAGTTTGGCGCTGCGTCACGAGATTCATCCAGCTTTGGCTTTTCAGAACCCGAGATCATTGTTCGAGTTCCATTACGGCGGTATGTTAATTAAGTTTTGCACGTTGCCACGGACAAAGTTCCCGTTCACCGTCATGTAGCTGCCTTGCTTCCCAAGAATATACAAATTTTATAATCTAAATGCTGTCGCTCCCTTTCCTTCCGACGCGATAACGTCTCTCTCTCTCTCTGGTGTCCCCTTTGTTCCGCGACAAGCGAGTCCTGGGAGAAACGAACGAAACTTATCCGCGGGATCTCGTTCTCTGCGTCTTCCGCCACGTGCGAAATTTTTTCCGAAAAGATCCGGCACGGGACGAGCCGCGGTCGTAGTATAAAAAGATACTACTCGGAGATAGACGAGTCTCCGGGGTTTTCATGGCGCGTCGATTTCCCTCTGTCCCGATCCGCTCGTTGCTTTCACCCCGAATCACCGAAATTCACTTGCCTTATCTCTCGGCTGGCCCGAGAAAGGAGGCAAAGAGAGAAAAGGCGGAACACGCGGAAAGAAACGCGGGGAAATTTCGCGATCTGGACCCGCTCACGTAGCTGCACATCGCGTCTGTGCATTGTCGCGCGTTGCGTACGCTGGATGCAGCTGACGCGGTGCAAACGAGCCGGTTGCCTCGTTCCCGTTCGAAAAAACGCGCATTTCGCTCCCGCTCCTCCCTTTTTTTGCTTGTTTTTTGTTTTTCAAAAGCGGAGAACAGGGTCGAAAACGCGAGCCATTGGAAACTGGCGCAAGAATCTCACTGCAGAGGTGGCGGCGCGGATGTTGCCGCGCCGGTATAGAATTATCGCCTGTGAAAGAGGAAATTTTGTTCGCCCCGCGTGAATCTACGAGTCATTTAGCAGAGGGGAGCCGTGTGTAAAACTTCGAGCTTTTTCGAAACAGATCGGTTCACCGATGCGTTCGTTGCACGCACGCACACGCACGCGACGAACCCGCGGCGAGAATTCCGAGTTCTCAGGGTTGCACGCGCGGAACTTTGAGAGAACGGGGCTGCGCAGCGAATAGGGTTGCGTCGCGATTATATTTAGACGTATCGCGGGACGAGTTTTTTCATTTTCGAAATTTAACATTTACGCGGAATAATACGCTCGCCGATCCACGAGGGGCGTTTCGAGTCCTCCGGATTCAGCGCGATACTTCGCGGCAATGGGGGTGGAATGAACACGCTCGCGTAGCGATTACATTTAGACTTATCGGAGGAAAAATCGTGGAGATTCGAAATTTCGGGGAAATAATACGTACGACGATCCGCGACGAGAACGTTGAATATGATATTTGCATGCGAAATTTCGCAACAGTCCGGGTCACGGCGAACACGGTTGGCCGTGTCGCAATTATATTTAGACGCGTGGCGGAAAAAATTGCTGGAAATTTGAAATGCACGTAAAATAATAAACGTTCGACGATTCACGAGGGGAACTTGGAATCCTCGGGGTCTCGTACCGAAACTCGGAGGCAACGAGGCTGGAACGAATAGGGTCGCGTCATAATTATATTTAGCCGTATCGCGTGCGAAATTTCCGAAATTTCGAGTTTACGTAAAAAACCCGAGGTCTCTTTGGACGAATTTATTCGAGATCCAGTCGGTCGTTATTTATCCGAGAACGATTCGTTTCCGTTTCCTCGCCGGCGGGCTTGTTTTACTTTGCCGTGCACGCGAGTAGGTTCCTCGCGGTTGGGCATTTTTATCGGTACGCGAGCGCGGATAAAGGAAGTTGTTTCGGCAAAGTTTCGCGCGACGAGGCATTAAAAGATTTGCGGGACAATCAACTCCGGCTCGTAAAAGGAGAAAGGTACGGCCGGCTTCGAGTTTCCCGGCCATTTTCCGCCTGGATATCCCGCTCCGACTCGCTGCGAATCGTCGGACGATTATGGCTCCACGTGACCGATTCAATCACGGATTCGTTCATCGACCAACGCTCCCGCGATAGTTTCAACCCTAAACGATCCAGTTTTCTAGATGGAAACTCTTCGAATCGCTGCGCCGGTCGTTCCACGCCCGACGAAAATCTACGCATTGAAATCGAATCGCTGAACATCGACAACTGCCAGTGTCGTTTCGCGGTAATTCCTTTTAAAACAACGAGGAAGGAAGGAGAGAAAAAAAGAGAGACAGGAAGAGTAAAAGAACACGCTCGTTTCCCGGTACTGCTTCCGTCCCGCGTTATTTATGCAAACCTGCCGCGCCGGGTCTGAACATTTTTAAAGAAAACGCTCGTTTCCGGCCTTCGAATATCCGGCGCGATTTATTTTTTTCACCGGAACAACAAAGACCCTCGAAGCTGGTTTTGTTCCGCTCGAAACTCGAAGCGAGTTGAATTTTATTGATTCCGAAGAAACAGCGTGGAAGTCTCGTGCGGCACGTTTCTGCATTAAATCTGTATCTCGGTGGAACGTGGCAGGGTCGTTAACGAACCCCCGATATTTCATACACTTGAGTGTCGGGGGCGTAATCTCCTCTGGCGCGGAAAGAATTATTTTTCTAAATAATATACGTCGCCGTGGCCGGACGTGGCGACCGTTCCAAAATTACGCTGCTGCGCGAGATTTTCCCTCTTATTTCCTCCCAATAACCCGCCGCCGAGGATTTATCACGCTTTCGCCGCAAAATGGAGAGACATGCAGGCATCAGCGGTTCGGATCGGGTCGGAAGGAGATAGGAACGGGGGAGAGGGAGAGAGAGAACGAGAGAGAGAGGGAGACAAGGGTAGAGGAAAAGGGAGAGACGCGCGCGGAGAAGAGCGGCGACTGGAGAAGCGGGAGAGAGAGAGAGGATGAAAAACTACATTTTCCAGCGACAATTCCCAGCGGGACGAGGAGGGATACGAGTGTCAGAAATATACGCGATAAAGGATAACCGATCCCTCGTTAAATTCGCGATAAACAGTCGAATCAAACGAGCCACCTGGGATAAGTGGAGTAATGAGCGAAAAAAGGCGGAGCGGAGGGAAAAAATCGAGTCGATCGAGCTGACTTTTCAAATTAACGCTTACCTGGATAGCCAGCCGAGCGACGAGACAATTTTTCGGTATATTTTTATCCCGGAACACGATCGGAATATCGCAGCCTCTCGCGCGTTCTCTTTCCGGCTGAAACCAACAGCGAGCAGATTTCATTTTATTCGACGAAACGCGCTGCTCGAGTTTCATTCGTTATTTGTCATCGATGGCTAGCTATAACCCCTTTATTTGAGAAGTCGGGAAAGGGGATGATGGTGCGATAGAGGGAGGCCAAGATACCACGAAAGTCGTTCCACTCGGAAAATCCTCGGGATCCAACGGCGACTAAGTCGATGCCAGTACGCCGAACGGATTTTCGCTCTGGATTTCCCGACTATCAATCGAATATTCATCTCCGCCCTCTGTCGCCGAGACAGGGATCACGAGCGTATGAGATGACAGGGTTAAAAAGGTTCTGGCCTCGTCGATACCTTCCAGTCTGAAATCATGACCGAGCCACGAAATCATTTCTTGTGTCGATCGGTGGAAAGTCTGATTCATTCGCTATCAAATTATCACGCGATTCGAGGGAAAATCTGAATTCGAAACGCGCACCTTAGTTCCTTACGCTCTGCAACTGTTATCGAGGTTTTTATTATTTTTATTATCCAGTGACGTTGAACATATATCCGCGAAGAGAATACCAAATCGGAATCTGTGGAAATGACGGTAACTCTCTTCAATTTTTGCCACACAGCGCTAACTTTCCTTGGTAAAATCAAAATTTCCATTCGCAGTCGTACGATTTTTTTCTACGAATGTATGCTACGGACTTCGACTCGCAACTCGTGGAAAGCTGAAAATCAAAGGGTGCGGTATAATTTTTTCGCGTAGGTAGCGTTTCTCAAAGGATACTTCGAGTTCACTGCTCGAAAGTTCGACGAGATACTCCAGCCTTAGTGCTCGATTATTCCTCGCGAGGGATCAGGCGGCGCTTTTTCCGGATTAATCTGGAAAATGAAAAAAAAAAAGGAAAAAGAGGAGGAAAATGATTAGCGCGTCTGGTTGGTTTCGCGCGCCCCTTTGTGACGTCGATTATTCGATGCAGCGATGCGTTCGGAACGACGCCCGGCCCCATCGGTATCGGTAATTGAATTGGATACCGGCGGAGAGGGCGCGAGTATGCAAAGGTGACGAAAATGAGCAGATAAGAGGACAGAGCCTGGCAAAAGGGGAGTGCAGGAGTAACGAAAGCGGATGAACGCTCGGCAAACACTTCTCGGTTGCCGAGTTCGATTGGCAGCCGGCCAGAATAACCTCCGTGTACACGGAACACATTCCGCTCAGGTGTGGTCTCATAAAACCGAACCCGGTCGTCTCTTTTTCAATCTTTGGACACGCATATTGTGTGCCGTTAAATCGGATTAACGCGTGCAGAACGATTTCCGCGTTACCGCGTCCCTATTTCCGTCAAGGATCAAGACCGTTTATATCGCTCGAATCGTAATACCATGCCGGCTTACAGATTGCTGCAATGTTAAAAATTCGCCAAGGTAATGGCAGCTGGAAATGGAGCTAAAAATCGGTATTTTCAACCGTGCGCTGGCAGCCATCTTGCCAGTGGTCAGTCCACCTGCAGATGGCGGAAACGGTTAATGGATAAAGCTCCATTTGTACGCGGGAAAAATAGAGTGAATGTCGATACGGAATCGCAGTATGCGAGAATGAAATATAAGAAATAAGGAAATTGTAATAATAAATAGGTAACACAATTACGACGTGTAAATGCGTATTATTTAATGGAAAATCTCGTGCGTAAGTCGAATTGAATTTTATATTTCGAGGAATCTGGTTAGATTTTAGTAACTGTATTCAGATACAGCTTCGAGACGAAAGAATATGGATAACATTTAACGAGCCGAAGTTGTACGGTACCAGGATACTTAGATTGAAAATTGGTTACTATTGTGATGATATTTTATAGAGATGGCGTAGGTAATGTATATTGGAAAAGTCAATAAGTTAGAAGACTTCAGTGGTGAAGTAAGTAGAATCCTTGGCTTGGACGAAAAATGAATAGGGTTCGATTCCCGAGAGAAAGGAGGGGTTGAAAAGAGTTTTCTTCGAATATTTCTCATTTCTCCATGAGTTCTGTCTCTGGGAATATCCTTATTTAGGATCATTTTTAAGAGTTCTTGAAAATTTCTTCTCAGTTCTAGTACCAGATTTGGTAATTAAATCGGGGTGCGATTAATACTTAAAAAGACGGGACTTTTTATTAAATAAAATTAAGGGGCTCTATAATAAATTTCCCTCACATAAGGGGGGAAATCATTTCAAGAATAGTCTTTCTTTAATCTGCAAATCGAAAAATTCGCGTATACGAAATTCTTATGGAGAAAAAATACATTCCTTCCTGTCTGTGGAAAATTTCTGGGGAAAAAGGTTATTTTATACGAGATAAGGGGAGAAAACGGGGTCGTGTTTATGTCATCGATAGGGAAATTCTGAAAAATTTTCGGAGGAAATTTGGTACGGTATCGGCAGATTTCAGGGGAAGAAAGGAGGAATCGCGTACGCAATATGAGCCACGTTTAGATTAAACAGGAGAGGAAAAACCCGACAGAGCAGCAGTGTTCAATTAACTAGGGTAAGCCGAAGCAGGCAACCTTAATGATCCTTCGAATATAGGGGCTGCTGCTCGCCTGTCCGTCGGGGCGCTTTTCCCCATAAGATTGCTACGTGCCACGTAGTATAAACTCCGAATCAATCTTCCCGGGTTCGGGGGAAAAACGCAAAAGTGGATGAGACAAAAAGCTACGTGTATAGCATGTCGGTGGAAGTTGGTGGCTGGAAAGAAATCCCGGGAAAGGTTGCCAACGGTATTAAGGGGTACAGTTTCTCTTTCATTAAATATCTTTTTTCCCCGCTACTCGTGAAAGCTCTCGAAACTTCGTTGCTTTTGATTGTTCGATCATAATCGAATGTTTTCTATCCGTTTGTCCGAGTGCTAAAAAGACAAAGACAGAGAACTCGCCCGGTCGCGGGGAGTCGCGTTTATCGAGTTAAAGAAACTTTGACAATATTTCATACTTCATATTTCACATTCCATAAGCAAACGGTATTACCGCGACTTCAATGGGACACGTTTCCTGCCGCAATTTTTCAAAGTCCCGCTTTTATTTTCCGTAGGAATAAAAAAGGAAAAGGGGAGAGAGAGAGAGAGAGAGAGAGAGAGAAAAGAGAAGGGGAGAAGGTCGAAATCGTCGGTTGCAGCAGAGGCAGGCTTCAGCTCGTTCGCGTTTCGAAAAAAGTTCCGGTCTGTTCGGTCGAGCCAATTTACCAATTCGGAGTGGACCAACTCGCGAATTCGTTCGGTGGAACGCGTGTTTCATCTTCGCCCTGCTGTCCCGCAATTTTCCACGCCCATATAGCGCAGTAATACTTCTCCCGTTGATGCTCTCGTTCACGTTGAATACCCTAAGCTCGTTAGGCTCGCTTATTCGCCGAATAACCCGTGGCCCCCGTAACGCGATGGTAAACCGGCGGTCGTCGCGTCGCTGTTCGTTTCCGACGCCCATTAAAATTGCACACGGTCACCGATAACGCGGAAATTACCGAGTTATTTTCCGGCTGCGACCATCGTCACGCTCTCCTGCTTTCGCCGGCAGACTTTACCCTGGTTCTCCAACGATTAACCAGTTGTACGAAGATCCAGGCGCGCCGAGTCGAAGCCGGGAGGGTTGCGGAGGGTCGGTTTCTTCGCAGCGTGATAATGGAAATTGCAGAGGCCGATGGCGAGTCTACCGGAGAATATTACGGGCGGTTTCGTGGACCAGTGACCGTAGGATAGGAATTTTGAACGATCCTTTCCGACGACCGGCAGACGGCCCACGATATCGAACCACTCTTCCTCGCTCGCCGTTATGACGTCCTTTACCGAGAGGGGGTGGGTAATTAGGTTTGTTCAGCCACGACGTGACATGTTTTCGCGATACGTCTTACCACAGGACCCGCTGCCTCGTGATCGTTATTACGTCGGCTGAGATTTCACCGGAACACCGTGTAATTGCGATGGAACACGGCGAGGAGATCGTAGCTTAGCCGAGAATTCGCCGAGAATTCTCCGAGAATTCGCCGAGGGTGTTTGGAAATTCGCGGATAATTCGAGATTAGGTTTTTCGCGACGCGAACAATTGGCAACGACAGCGATGACAGAGGCATTGAGCGAGATATTGAATCCAGTTAGGGGTAGGTTTGTTGTTATTGGCGATTGATCGGCGATCCTCGTTTATACGAGATTACGCGAATAATATCGGCCTCGCGGGTATCAGAGGTCGCGGTTAGGCGAGCGAACCTGGTGTTTTCGACGGAGGGCCAGCAATCGGTTGGCGAGGTCCGAAAATACAGCGAAAATATAGCGAATGGCGGGGGTTAAAAGCGGGACGCAGTGGTGCACGGTGTCGTAGGCTCGTTGGGGTTACGGGATCGCATAACGAACGAGCGAACGAGGTCGAAACACTGCGAGAGATAACGTCCACAGAGGGTAATTTGTGCAACGGCCTCATTAACCTCCCCTTCCATCCACCCCACTTTTTCCTTTGAGAGAAAAGGCCTTTTCCAACGAAGTTGCGTTACTTGAAATCCCTCCTTCGAAAAGCTTTCGCCTCGCCGTGTTAAATAATTCGGCTCGTACCCCTATTTCTTTTTCTTCCTTCCACATCCCCATTGTATATTTTAACGGGCCTCCTTAGCCACTGTAAACTTGCGTCGCAGTGAATGCGAGAAAATTTGAATATTCCATATTATCCGCTGGTACGTCTATTCTTCCCTCGAAATCCGTCCGTCGAGAAACAGCTTTGTTCGCCGGTGAATAGCCGAATGTATCGTGTCACGGTCCTATTTACTATTTCGAAGAAAGCAGCCCCGAGTGGCGAGGAGAGGGGGAGGGGGGCAACGCAGCGAGCGCATCCCTTTCCGCTTCTCATCGAATCGACTTGGCGGGCAATTTTTAATGGGCATCCGCATCGGGACACCGCCTACGGGGGTGGCTGTGTGTCGTATAACGGATCGCATAATAGCGTGACATCGTGGTCGCGTGTTTTAATTAGAATAATTGACAGGACGCGTGCAGAACCACCTCCGGTGCCGAAATTTTTTCTCCCGCGGATATTCCGAGCGCGGCTCCAGTCCCACGGCATGCACTTACATTCGCGCGACGTTGCATTAATCTCGGTAATAGGCTTCAAATAGGTTAAACGTCAAACTCTCGCGATCCTAGAGATATTAAAGAAGTAGTTCGCCACGCGCGTTCCGGCCCCGTGAGCTTTAATGGACGCGGCGATAAGGAGAGGTAGAAAGCGACGGGAAAAGGGAGGAGAAAAGAGAGAAAGAATCGTTCGGTGAGAAAGAGCGGTTTACGATGAGGCATTAGTATGATTGTCTCGGTCGGAATTAAAATAATTGAAGATCTTTAGAGGCGTCGGTAACTATGCTTCTCGTAGTTCGCGGTTAACGCTTTCGGCTTGTTTAACAGCCAAGTCGCCGGAATCGTTTGGTAGATAGCGGGAGAAATAATTTTTCTTTCCGGACGATAATACATCTCGGGTATGAACGTTAAGGTTCGCCTGAATATTTGAGGATATTCTCGGTAGCTTGGTCCTTAAGCTTTTTATCCGCGCAATTAGCAGAACCCGAGAATGTTCCCTGATAAATTAATCCCGGGAATAGACTTCGTTGCGTTATTATTCTCCTGGCTCGTCCGCGAATGAGCTCTGAACGCGTCGAAGCGACCGTCGATAACGATTCCGTATTGGCGCAATTAGTTCACGGTTTAGAGCGCGTAATAACGTTTTATTATAATTATTCCGCCGCGCGGCGATGACGACGTCGACGACGACGACGACGACGACGACTACGACTACGACGACGACGNGGTGGAGAGCCGAGGACGGCGATGGGTGTTGCTCGTCGCTTCCCTCGACACTCTCTAAGCGACCACTGGCCAATTCGAATCTCGAATCGATCTGTAATCGAAATACCGGACCGCGACGACGACGACGACGACGACGACGACGACGACGACGACTACGACTACGACGACGACGACGGCGGCGCGAATTTATAATGGAACTTTCATTGGCCATCGATTTCCTGTCGTTCCACGCCGCGGGACTTCGTGGCCAGGCTTCTTTCTGGAAAACGATAAAAATATACTCTGCCACCACTCGGGACTACTCCACTATCGTTCACCATCGCTTCTCGAACACGACACACACGTTTGAGACCGGTGTGCGTTAGCCGATAACAGGCTAAGAGAGAGAATACGCGCCGCTCTGTGTTGTTCCTTCGTTCCCCGCTTGCTTTTCATTAACCCTCGCAATTATCCGCGCGATACGCGGAGGAAATCGCGAGGATCGCGCGGCGATCGCTTCGCGGTTAATGAAATTAATAGGCCGCGGTTTCGTTGGATTCTTAATATCGGAAAACGATCTTTGGATTATCAAGGGATTAATCAGTGGGACGCTTCGATCGCGAATACGAGCCGGTAACTAATCAATGCAACAGGCGGCTATGGTCCCCAATAAAATGCTAATGGAGACCCTGTCATCGGTGTATTACAACGACGAGCACGGCCAGTCGATTGCTACGAATCCATCAGCGATTCAAATCATGGAAATTTTGCCCCGCTCCGAACCTCCTCTCTCGCCCCCTTCCCCCATTCTGTCCCCCGAATATTAACCCCGGTAACGCTGAAAATTTCCCGCGTTTCTGAATATAGACTCCGGCATTTTACCCGGCCAATCATCGGCTGCCGATGATTTCTGCGAGGTCCATCTGCGCCAGATTTTCGACACTTTGCTCCCGACTCGGGATATAGCTCGCGTTTCGCATCGCTAGCAATCTCGTATTTTCCGCCCGTTTAAGGGCAAAAGAGAAATTGGAGCGAGGAAACTTCAAACTATGGCCGTTCTTTTATTTTACAGACTTCTCTTCTTTCGATTCGTTAATTTTAAACAAGTAGAACGGCCACGATTATGTCAGACTTACGAACCCGAACTTTCAATCCGCCTGTGCAGTATCGTTCTATAATTCTCGCGATTCTTATTATTCCGTGCTAAAAGAAAATTCTCGATATTCTCTAATTATCGGGGAATAAGAGGGTGAAATCCTCGTATCGAAAGGTCTTACGATTTTCTCGGGAAAAATTCCGAAACAAGTCCCTTTAAAAAGATTTCCTTCGTTAGGAAATAGAAACAGGGTCGAATACTTTCCCGGAAGTTATTAACACGGTGGAAAAAAATCGTTGTCAAATCCGGCAAATTACATTCGCTCCGGTTCAGCTGCTCTTCTCGCGGAGACCTGAGATACACCAGTTTTCCACGGCGATCGATCGAGATCACCCGGGTCTTTTCGCAACAAAAGGATCCGGCTTTTGAAAATGTACCTGACTGAATGCCAGATATGTGGTTCGTTACGGTGATGGGGGATAAAAGGTCGGGGGATAGCCCTGTTTATCGGACGGGCAGCGTGCTCTCAGGCTATTGCCTTCATCCTCTCGCGAGCGCAGGCCGGTCGAAAAGGGAAACGAAAGCGGAATATCCCGGAGAATCGGGTCGACGGGTTGCAGATCTCGTTCCGTTTCGTTCTCTTTCGTTACGTTTCGTTTGGCCATTCGAACGGGACCTCAGACTTAATTCGGGACTGCGTTTGATCCTTAATTAAAGCCTCCTCAAAGGATCGTTCGCGTTTTCTCACGGGATCTAGCACGAAGAATCCACAGCGGAGGATCTTATCCGCGTTGCGAACTCGGTCCGCGTGGAAGTTACAGGCAAATCCAGCGGATTTCCGGCGATAGTTTCGCGCCTAGTAACGCGGAAGTCTCCTCGCGGCCGGATCGGCTCGGAATCGCCGAATAATGGGTCCGGAAAGGGCAGGTATAATTGGAAGATTCAGCGTCGCGTCCGGTTTCGGGGCGCGGCTCTCACCTTCGGTTAGTCTCGTTAAACATTTCTGTGCCCCGACAGGCGTGTTTACGACTCGTTTTTACGACCATGCAAATTCGCGGACGTGAAACGCGCACGACGTGTGGTACGCGTTAATTCCGTGGAAATGCTCGGCCACGGTTCAACCGGCCGCGCGACGTCTCCGCGCGTTTCCGTTCCCGCCGTCGGTTTCTCCTTTCCGTTTTAACATCCGTGCACTCGTTTCGTCACGGACCTCTCGAAATAGCAGCCTTACCCCGGCGCGTGCCCCTCTCTCTGCCCGATCTGCGCCCTTTGCCGCTCGTTCGAGCACCTCCTGTAAAATATCCGTGGTATTTCTGCCAGCGACGGCGGCGGCGCTCGGGAAAACGCGTGATTCATGCGTTTCCACCCCACGAACAGCCAGGATACGCCCTTCGGCTTACTTATTTAACCCACTAAGGTCACGCAAGGACGGACCGACTTTGGAAGGAAAGTTGGCTCGCGTGTCGAAGACAGTTTCCTTCGCTCAATGGAACTTCTCTTCCCTGTTTTACGGCTCGGCCAAATGACGGGCTAGCAAAGGCTGGAATTGTCTCGTCGCAGGTGCTAACGGAAGTATTAATCGGGGTTCCGCTGGTTTCTCAACGGCCTGCCATCAGCGAAGCCTTCTTTCACGTCGCCCTGTTGCTCTCGAGGCTTCCTCGATCTCGCGGACGATAACGTTGCACCACGTCCGTCCGAGCTGTTTTCCTTCGGTTCGGCAGGGTTAAACGCGCGCGTTTATCGATCCGGCAAATCTGCATTCGAAAAGTCACCTGGTTATTAAAATAAAACGCTACTTCTCGCGGCGAAATTGGAACACGGACTCCTTCGTCGCGGCCTGTCTTTTCTACGGCGTTCGAGGAATCGCGGGGAAGTTTTTCGGAAGATGATTCGGTTAACCGTGGCCGTGGTGCTCGGTGGCCACGGAACTATTCTCGCTGCTGTCGGTGTTAACAAGATGCGATTTGTAATTCATGAGGCGACCAGTAAAAAGAGAGTGTTCGAGCGAGAAAACACGCCTGTGATGGTCCAGCCTCGAGATTCCAGGGATTTATTAACCGAGCGAGATTTATTCCTCCGTTATTTAGATCTCGAAGAACCATGGCGAACGGATCCCTCGGCTCTCTTCGCCCCCTATCTCGCCCCCTTTCTCTCGCCGACGCGTTCCCTATCCGAGGCTGAAATCTACCCTCCTCGGACCTTCCTCGAGACGCGAGCGAACTCGCAGTTTATTCGCGAAATTAAAATTTTCCACGACTGCGAATTCAACGCGTCCGCGGAAAGAAATATGGCGGCCTACTCGTTATCTCGACACTTTACGGTTCAAGTTGCGACCACGGTAAGGTCTCTTCTCGCGTGGTTCATTGTTTGCCCTAACGAACGAGGGGACTTGCGACCCGAAACTCGCCATGGTAAGCCTTAATATTCGATACCAGAATTAAACAAGGCTGGAGGTAGCCAGAAGTGGCCTGTTTTCTTTCGCTTTCTCTCTCTTTCTCTTGCCACGTCCCCGATACGCGAAGGACACGGTAAAAAAAGAAAAAATTCCGAAGGATTCTTCGTCATCTGCAGGGTTGCACGAGTATCGTCGGTCCGTCTGGTAAATCGAGAATGAAGCAGCAGTTTTCAGGTCCCAGTGGGACGATCTTTCTCCAGCCTGCTCGACCCTCTCTGTCCCGCTCTAGCCGAGCTTTCCCCCATAGGATCTTCCATGGCCTTCCAGCATCTATGTCTCTATCGATCTGCTTGGCCGGAGCTGTGCACGAGGCCAGTTCGGGCGGGGCCAAATCGCGCGTGAAAGAAAAATTAATAACAACCGTTTAATCCGTTCGCGGTGCAGCGTCGCGATGGATCAGCCTGTAACAACCTCGATGAAAAAGTTCGAGTCCGCTGGGTAGAGCGTTGCAGCTCATTTCAGCCAGAATTAACGAGCTTTTTCGCCACGCTATCGGGTATGGAGTTTCAACTGCTCCTCGATGACACTCGAAAAGGATTGACTCTTTATCCTAATGGAGGATTCGCGACCGGCGTGCCGATAATTTCACAAAGCCGACGGTTTCGACGTAACAACGTCGCGAAGAATGGAACGGCGACTTTTGAAAAGGGGGGAGGAAATTGGACGAGGGATCTTATCGGAACGGTAACCGGGGGAATTTTTCTGGATAATTAGCCGACTCGAATAGCGTCGGGCGTGTGTCGTTGAAAGGTGACCAACGGAAAGTTTCGTTCGGGTTCCAAGTCGACTCGTTCACTTTGTTAGGAATGACCCAGTTGCTCGCCAGCAACACGGCTTTCTCGATTATGGCGGTAACTTGGTGCAAAGGGTTGGCTTGCTTCTGACAGAAATTCTCATCCCCCTTCGCCGCTGTTTCTCTTCTCGCCGGGAAAATCGTCTGCTCCGACCCGGAGCGGATCTCGTCGGCCTTCTCGTCTATTAAACAATCGGTTCTGCATCGTTAACCGAGCCTTTTTATTCCCTTCGATCGTTACCGAGTTCGGCAAGCTGAAACGACCCGGCGACGTTACAGCCACGCCTCTGCGTCTTCCTATCTTCCCGTTCGTCCTTCTGCTCCTCGCGAAACCCGAAGTGACAGCAGCGTATACTTCCCTCGGATATCCTCCAGTCTGAGGTACCACTGCCTCCGAGATTCAAGTACATTTTCGCACGAATAACATCAAAGCAGATCCATCCGATAGGATGTCCTCTGTTACAGAAGCATTTTCCAGAAATTCTCGGTAGTCCACCCTTCGCTCTCGAACGTTTCACCCGGTCATAGGAAATATCCTTTGACCCTTCTCACAGCCTACGTCTGTCGTCTCATGAGTAGTTCGCGATCAAGCGATAGGAATTACATGGAAACGATATTAGCGTTCCTTCAAGGGTTAAACGAATACCCGTTTATGAAGAACATCAAAAAGGTTGACGCCTTGCAGACAAGGTCTCCGGAACAAATTCGCGATTTTCCGAAACTTTCATCGTTGAGTGGCCATCGCAGACCTATGTGGTCTCAAGGCTCGTCTGGTCTAGGCCAAGACACACTCGTTTCATAAATAGTTAACCTAGCGATCTCGTAGACCAAGGCGATCGCGTCGTAACCACCTGGACAGGCACGTAAAAGAACCCGTAAACTTCGCAACTTTCCACCTCGTATGACTCATCCTTAAAATCGCGTCGTTCTCGCGAATAGAAACGATATATCGCGTTATATTCGCGGCGAAACTTTCTCCGACCGATAGAAACTCATCGGGAACTCTTCCGATAGAAACCACGTCATACGAACCTCTTCAAACAGTAGTCTATTTCACACACAACGCAACCTACAATAGATACAGATCGGAATGCTTAAGACACTCTACACGCTTGAAACTAGGCAGACTTCGTGCAAGACTTCGCGCGATGCCTGCTAGAGAAACCACGTCATGCTAGCCAGCTCAAACAAAACTCGATTACGCGCACACACGGCGACTCTTCCGATGGAAACACATGAAAATGATTAAAACATAGTTTGCATAACCCGAGCTATACATCGCCGAGCGAGGCAAGTCGGAAAAGGGAAACAAATGTCCGAAGCGGATCGGACTTTTACGTTCACAGCCGAGGAATAAAGACACGTACTGATTTCCTCGAGAAGTATAGAGGGTCTTTATACGATACTTCGCGCGATTCTTCCTGATAGTTGAAACCACGTCGCGTAAATCTCTTCCAACGATATTCGATTACCAGCGCATAGTCTAGACAATAGTAGCTTACAATTATAACAATTCAAATCTACCTCTATAAATCTATCAGGAACTTACCTCGATAGTTTCTTGCCTCGATCGACTCGTGGTCGAACGTTAATTTAGCCAAAGGATTTCACAAAGGGAACCCTCGCTCGTTATCTCGGTCAGGGTTGCGAGAGGGCGCGGGGGTGGTTCGGGACAGGAAGGTCGAAAATTGCGGACATCGTCTAATTTTTTCCCTCCGTAACATCGTGCAGTTTTCGCCAACGATTTAACCACCCTGTTGTTCTCTTTGCCGCGGTTTCGCCACGCGGACGCTCGGTTGGCCGTTCTCCAAGTTGCTGCTTGGTCTGGCCGGGACCGGAAGCGGCCAGCACCCAGCGCAGCGGTGAAAGTGCGCAAGGCTGTCTTCGTGTTCCTCCTTCCACTCCTCTGTCCTCGTCCAGGCTCTTCCGCTCCTCTGGATCCCGTCCTCCGTCCCGAACCCGGCTCTGTAGAGGGAAATTTCTAGATCCTGCCCGATAGACCGACACGTCCGTTTCAGCCGCAGAAGTTGCGTCGATCGCGCCCGGCTGTCCTGGAAGTTCGATTGAAAAGTAGCCGTGCCGAAAAGTTGGAATTACGTCGGCGGAAATTCGGAGCACTCGATTCTCTGCCGCCTCGGCTAGGTTGAATTTATGCCAGCTTGCAGCAACTTCGAGCAGAGCTGTGATCGAGGCGTCCTCCCGGTCGTCGTTCCTCACCGACGTCCAGAGACGTCGCTTCCGCCGAGTCGAGTCGAGTCGGTCTTATCGATCGTACTCGCCTCTCTTCCGGATTATCCGTTGCGTTATCGTCCGGAGTCGAATGATTCGGAGCGACGAAGATGTCGGACGAGGCGAAATCCGGGCAAAGTTCTCCAGCTCTGTCCGCGATGATCGATGACTAAAAATACGGCTTCTCCGTGACATTTAACGGTTAATCGAGCCGGCTCGCTTTCTGAAACGTAATTGCCCTTTCTCATTAGCCTCTTTCACGGTTTACGGTCCACTCGGCTTGGCCGGCGTCTACCGCCGGTAATCGGTGCGCGAGAAGATCATAATAAATTACAAGGGGCTAACCGCGTCGAACCTCGCCTCGATTCCTTCCACCGAGGAATATTTATTCTCGATCCTGTGGCTTTTATTTTTGGCCCCGGCTGAATATTTCAACGGCCGCTCTCGCGCCGCCTTCCCCGGGAAAAGTGGCTCGAACTGGATGGATTTAATTCGCGGCTTGATTTTATCGGATCGTTTAAAAGCGTCTGCGGCAGGGGAGTAGTAGCGTCGATTTTTGAAGGTTTTCAGGTAACAGGGTCAAGTCGCGCGATGTTTGCCATTCCTAAGTGTTTGCAGAAATAGCCGCCGTTAATAAAGTTATTCCACCGAGAGCTCTGATTCATTCGACCAGGTTTGCCGGCGAACAACTCTCTCTTTCTCTCTCTCCCTCTCTCCCTCTCTCTCTCTCTGTTCACCGTTGCTCATTCAGACTGGAAAATTGAAACGTCGGACGGGGAGCGTCGGTGATACCTGGGAAATAAACGAGCACGCCTAACGGCGGAACGGTCCGCTCGATTCTGCCATATTTTCATAAACGTTGTCCTAGCGAGAACCGGGGAAATCTCCTCTAGCAGGCTGGATTTCGCTGCGACCCGATATAAAAGTGTACACGAGACACGGGTATAACACGTACACGTATAAGGTAGACGTGTGCGTGTACCGGCAGACTGGAAGAAACGAGCCGTGAGAGAAGGACGCCGGGCCGGGAGAGATGGACGCATCGATGGGAAGATCGATGGGAGAATCGATGGGAGAACCGAGCGTCGATTTGCCAACGAAGTGGCGAGGCGGAGAAAATAGGGAAACAAGCGGGTGAATGGAGGGAAGGCGATCGCGATGCGATCAAACGGGGATGCCTGCTAGTCGATCCTTTATCATGGGAGAAGCTCCCAAGGGCGTCGTGTCGTGTTTGGAAGGCCTGAAAAGGCGGAAAAATGGAGCGGCTGGAGCCGAGGAAAGAAGAGAAGGCCGGGGCATCGATTTCGAATCCTTCTTCTTCCTCGAGTTCCTTTCCGCACCCTTGGACGCGAGCCAGCCTCCTCCTTTACGGCGAGCGGCCACCGATAAAGAGAGAGCTAGCCGCGAATTCGGGAGAGAAAGAGAAAGGGCACGCCGTAACGCCGCGCCATAATGTAAATCAATGCTTCTGCCAATAAGTCCGGGGATCTCGCGGAAACTTTCGAAATTCAGCCAGGATCCGACGAATTGAACTCCTCTGAACTGCTCCTCTCTCTCTCTCTCTACCTTCTCTTCTCTCCGCGAAACCAGCGTCACTGGGGTTCCCTTAATGGCAGATACGTTGGCGAATGATCGTTCGTTCGGTCGGTTTATAGGCCTCGATACGAGGGAGAAACTTTCCTTCCGCGCCGTAGGGATTAGCTTCGCTGTTGTTTACCGTTTTACCATCCGCGAGCCTGGCGCGTATGTTGCACACGCGCGTACCTTCTTCCCCGTCCAGGCCGGCCTACCCTCTTTTCCGCGCGTAATTCGCGCAATAAACGTTTAATTAATTCCAACCGGCGCACCCTCTGCTCGGCCGGGTAAGGAGAGCCGCGGCGCGGATCCAGAATTTTTCCGCCGGCCCTCCGCGCCCGCTTCCGGTAGGTTCGACGGAAGTTATATTAAATTAAACGCGTGCACTTTTCGCTCGCCATTCAGCCAGGCCCGCTATAAATCCCTGCCGGTTGGTCTTTGCCCGCTTTAATTTCGCAACGCGCGCCCGGCCCCGCTTTAATTCCGGCTACACCGCGATAGCTGATTACGCGCGCGATCCCTCTGTCCGCTTTATCTCGTCGTAAATCTACGCTTAATTCTGTTTTCGTCGGCGTGCTGCGCTAGTAACGCGAGCAATTGTATCGCGTACCCCGTGAAATTGCTTGTCGCTAAACTAATAGCCGATTAGTATTGTCCTCCGCTGCCATAGCGAGCCGAATCGCGCCGAATCGGCTCCCATACGCCCGGATAATTTCTCGTTACGGCGTGTCTTTTAATATGTCATAATTTCCCGGCGATTCCGCTTTTTCACGACGTCGTCCGCGCGCGTTCGCCGAGCGAAATTAGCCAGACCCCGTGCAACGACGCGTGCTCGCGGGATTTGAAATCGGCGAGGAGAAAAATCGCGTGGAATCACCGCGAGCCACTCGCGAGAGCCAGGTGCTGTTCCAGGTTGAGCATCGATCGGCCAGGATTACGAAAAGGGATGGCTGACCGCGGATTTTTCACCGCTGCTTCTAATCCAGTTTCCGTGCTCTCGATTTTCCACCAGTGCCAAAGTGCCGACTGCCCCCTTGCTCTCGAGTACCTGGACGTGGTACATACGTGGTCTATGGGCTGTACCTAAGTGGTCGTTCAGCGGTCGACGGAGTCGTCGCTTTCTCCGGAATCGTTCTTGCGACTACCTGACCACCGTCTACTTTTTCCTTCCGGCTCCGAGCGACTTTATCCACCTGTGGTACGATCTTTCGATCGACGACGAGAAAAGAAGCGATTACCTTCCTCAAAATTATTCCTCTCAGTTACCTAATCACTGTCTTTTTCCTTCCGGGATTAAATAATTTCATCGATCGCTAGTGCGTACTCTGGATCAATTGTGACAAATAACTACTGGTCGAGCTTTCCGGATGCTTTTCCGGGATTACACCGCTACTCCACTTTGACCAAATTGGACCTCTGAAGGATTTCCATAAAGATCTCCATAAAGATTGAAATATTTCCATGATAAAAAGCGGCGGAAGGACACGACAAGAAAAGCGGCGCAGCAATAAAAAAAGCAGCGGAGGGGTACTAAAAAAAAGTTGCAGTGGTATAAAAAACTGTGCAGAGGCATTAAGGAGGGAATTTCTAAGAATAAAAGACAGCGTCGGACACGGGGAAAAAGTGTTTTAGTAATAAAAAGAGAGAGAGAGAGAGCGTGCACATGTCCGGGAGGGAAATTCAGCGCAAAAAGGAAGTGGTACAGGGCCACCAGAAGACCGCATAGCGATACGTATCGGTAACGTAGACAAAATACGACAGACAACGCTGTAAAAAGCGGAGGGCGTACGTGTCCGGGGCGGAAGAGACGTTGAAGTTTCCAAAAGTGAAAATACAGGGACGAATTTCGATATGTCCTCGAGCGAAGACCTTGATGCCTCGAAATTCCGGGGATGTGTTGGGTCTTTAAGGGACGTATGCCAGAAATCCGAGAATGACAGTCCAGGGTGGCGTGTCGCGAGTCGTGTATCCACGTCGATTAATGTGGAAAGTGCGACACGTCGATTATGACTCGATAATTTATCCTAATAAACGAGCCGATGATTTATCAAATCTGTTAATTCGATCGACGATAAGACCCGGAAGGAACGACGCCGGGAAGGCTAAAGAAATTCATAATCGATGACTTGATTAGTCGACCACGCAAGAAATCTCTTGATTACCGCAGCAAACTTCTTGATTACTCGAACTTAAGCAATTATCGTGGCCAAGTAACCGCTCGTGTTAATATCGTTGCGTGCTCCGGCTTAACAACGTTACGCTTAACAACCGTTTAACAGCGTCGAGATGCCGTGACAACCATCCCAGATAGAGCCGTGGAACGACGCGAGGCTATACTTTCGTTTGGCCGATCGCGTGATCAATTTGCTTATGCAAGCTTCTGGCCGAGGCTCGCGATCCATCCGTGGATCTGTTTGGTCTTCTTCGAGATGGAACCTATCGACATTTACTACCGCTCGTCGCGTTTTTCTCGAGGCTCGGGTATTCGCGGAAGAAAGGGGAACTGGTCGTTTCATAAATCCACTCGCGGCGATATTCCCTCGATTTGGTCACCGGCCAAGTCTTGTCACTTTCCATTCCACCTTCAGCCACGGTAATTTACATGCATTAACGTTCATCCACATCGTCGCATTTCGCAATGTTCTTTCCTCCGTTTGTCACGCGACGTTCGCCGAGCAAACAGCCTAACGTGCACAGGAATACGTCTCTCTCTGCCGGTTCGACAACGGCCATTCGTTATTCTCATCGCTATCTAATTCGAACCGGTTCGCAGCTGCGCAATCTGCCGGGATCGCTCGATCACCGCGTGTTCCAGGATCTTTAATAATTTTCCGAGTAACCGCCCGATAGAATCTTCCATCGCTTTGCGACGCGAGAGACAGAGAGATAGAGAGAGGAAGGGAGAGAGAGAGAGAGAGAGAGGAGAGAGAGAAGAGGGGCTGGCCGGTGCTATTTAAACCCAGAGACACTCCGATCGCAATTTTCTCTCGATAAATTACAGCCCGCCGCTACAGCAGCCGGCTCTACCCTTTATCATCGGCCTCCCGATATCTCGACAGGAGCATCGGTTCCATTTGCATTCGATTCCCCGCTAAAGAGCCCTCGAACGACTCGGTAAATCCTGTTCAAACTTTTTACTTGCCCGGATTCCGGCATGATCCCCGGCTCTCCCGTTAATTTATGTCGCTCTCCTAAGGTTTATTCAATTTTTTATTGTGCCAACGTAACGGCGCCGGGCCACCATTTCGGCGGCAGGATGGCACGCCGATAAATCACCGCGAGAAGGGGCGAATGTTTCGCGGGCAGATCGCTGTATCGCCGGTAGATCCGCCAACACGCTCGCAAGATTGCAGTTGCGCCGTTTCGAATGGGCTGTCAGGCAGGCCGCACGAACGCATAACTCTTTCGCAAGATTTCAGGACGCCGTCTATAGCTCTATAATTCCGACCCGCTTTTTTTTAATACCTTTCACGACCTGGCGTGTCTATTCTATGGCGAGCTTCCTCTCCGCCGAGATACTCTTCCGTCACGATCGTCGTCCACGCTTCCTCCTCTTTGTCTCTCCGCTTTGCAACCCGCGTAGATTCTTTCGTGGCAAGAAGAATTTCGTTTCGATCACGTTACCATTTGAGGCGTTCCACGATCAGGGTTTGGTTGACAATCTCTTGATAATCTCCACTCGAGACAAGTCTTGTTTCACGCTATACTTCATATTCCGTTGACTCGAGACTAAAAATCCTCGGTATCGCGTTTCAAACATCGGTAACGAATGGTGATGCTCGAAGGAATCGAGTTTGATAAATTCGACAAGTCGGACGAGCCAGGTTAAATAGGTTCGACGAGTTTCGAAGATTTCGAGATCGGAGGATTTCTAAGAGAGTTCTCCGGAAGTTGTAACAAGATCTAGCGCGGAACCAACAATCCTGGTTGGATGTTCGTCGTATGACGTAAACCGTGATCGTTGGTGGTTGGTGGGAACCTAGTATCCGAAATGCTGGCTCGAGTCGATTGGCAATCAATCTCGCAGCGGGATAATTAGAAGAGAGCTATTGCGGAGGTCTAGAAAACGGTCGAGCAAATCTCAAGCGTCAGTTCCAATGGTTATTAGTTAAACATGCTCGCGGAATGGAAAATAGCCGAGTCATTGCGTTATTCAAATTTTCGAACAGTGGTTCGGCGATTACCCTTTTAGAAATCCAAGACTCGTAAGTTCTGTCTCTCTAGACTTTACGATGACAATTTTCCTAATAATCGTTACATTTTCTCAATGAAACGAAGAAGAACGCGGCGTCTCTTCCTTCTCTCCCCGAAATGCTGTTTTTCGTTCAACGAGAACACACGTCCTCTGATCCGACGTGTAAAAAATCCGTTTCATTTGTCGCCTAGTAGCTCGCGTCGCAGCTGCCATAAGCTTGCGCAGGTTCGCATACACGTAGGAGTTATGCGTCACGGGCTACACGGTGAATTATAACGGAATTCAGAGATACGCGCGGACGAGCGAAACGTGAGACAGAGCGGGGGAGAGAATAGGGTTAATCGATGCCAGGATGGAATGAGACTTCGCGATTCCATTTGAATTCCCAACCACGTAAACCCAGCCCCGCCGACTTTCCGACCAGCCTCTCCTGCCCTTTAGCGATCATTCTGCCTCGTCGAACCTGGTTATTACACCGTCGTTAAAGTGGCAGCTACCTGTGCATTGGCGTAGCAGCCGCCAAGATTTCTCGCCCCGACCGTTCGATAGGGAAAGAGCATAAATTCGGACGATTTTAAATCCCGTTCCGATCGATCGAGACACGCCGAATCGTGCCCAGAACTCGCGTCTCGACGCAGGGATCACGGTTTTAACGGTCGGCTATTAAACTTTTTCGGCGACCTGGCAGCTATGAACTTGGCCCGTGAAAGCTTCGATCGCAACGGCTAGCTGCCGGTTTCCACGATCGAGCCCCGTAAATCGTACAATGTAGAGCGCGTATGCAAATGCTTGACATTTATAAATAGGATGCAGGTTCGAGACGAAAATAGCGAAGGCTGCACCAATGGGAGGAAGGAAGAGGAGAGAGAGAGAGCGGAGCTTCAGCTGCTCCTTCCAGACCCACCCTTCTCTAGTCTCACCCTTTATTGCACAAGCACGGACAGGGGTGTAATAAAGCCGTTGCCGATCGCGGCTCGATCCAAGCGTTTTCTTTATCCGCGGTGAAATCGTTGTTGCATGGATCACCGGCTCTCCGTCATCGATCGCGTTTGCCTCTCCGTAAACAATTCTTTCAACGAGAGACCCTTTTACCGGCTTATCCAGTTGTTTATTCTCCATGCCCTTTGGATAATTTTACGACGATTCACGTGCGTGACCCAGATCGCCGGCTTTCTTTCTCTATTTATCCGATCCGTCTGGTTAAAGAGGAACTCCGAGGATCGGAGGCTCCGTGCGGGAGGTTAACGGTTAATAGAGGATCTTGTTTGTCTTTTCGGATTGTTGGACCCAGATTCAAGTTTCCATTAGTTCGTCCATCGAGTCACTCTCGTCGATAGACTCCTTCGCTGATAGGCAGACGTCTGACTCGGCCGGCCTGAACACTGGCTGGTTCTCCGGTCGTTGCAAAACTCGATGGAACTCGAAGCCGGCTGATGGGATTCCATTCGCGAGCCTACCCGGTAAAAGAATACTCCTCTGTGATATAATTTGATCGGTATTCCAAGATCCTCGTTAAAGCACAGTCCTCTGCATCGAAATATTCGAATTTAATCTTGCCGGTGAGGACTCGTCGAGGGTCTACGACGAGCTCTAAAGGGACACAGCTGCTTTTGGCAGAGGTTTCTCAATGGAGCGGGGCTCGTATATATTTTAGAGCAACTTTTGTTGGCTGCAACGGGGTCATAGGAATCCAAACGATATTCTCCGGGCTTGTCAATCTCGCTGATTATCGATAGGACGCTAGATTCTGATTATATTTTATAGCGTAGACTTTTACAACTCTCGACTCGCGAATGTTACACGATTAAAAGATAGATCCGTCGCATGATTGGACTATTTAGCGACATTTCTTTCAACGTCGGAAAGATTAACTAAACCTAAATCCAATCGCGCAAGCTGCGATCTCATTAGAACTCCTTAAACCAGCGAACGGTTCCTGAGCTTGGACTATGAAATTGAATCCCGCACCTAGCAATCATTCCTTACCAACCTAATCAACTCCCGCTATGATATATTCGAGTTAACGCTATCTCTCATGGCTGTCACGGCGCTCTAAAGGATCTAACTTCTCGTAGACAGGTTTAACGTCTGGAGATATCGAAAAAGCGCGTTCAATTTGCCGAGGCGAGCGTAGGGGCTGCTGGTTTGACGAGAATCAGTGTTGCGAGGGAGCTGACGCTCCCGAGGCGATTAATCCGATTAATCAAGAGACTGCTGCTGCTGGTGCCGCTTATAATTCGAGCAAGTTGCGCCTCGCGGCAGATGCCACGAAACGCCGTCGTTCGGGGGATGATCGCGACGCGTAGCCCCCAATTATTCCTAATCTGTTCGCGAAATTATCTGGCCGCGTGCTTCGTTCTAGGCTGAGAGGCTTGATTACGTCTCGTCTGTTAATTCTTGGGATTCGCGATTATATCTGGAGTCTGGTGGCTCGCAGCCGGCGAGGGCCTGGCGTGATTAAACTTTGGCCAACCTCTATGCCTTTCGCTCCTCCTTAATCGAACCGTTTTTCTCGATCCGCAAGTTCGGGGAAACCGGCAGATGATTTTACAGATACCGGACATGGTACTCTTTCCTTTTCCCCCGTCCAGAACAACCCTCGTTAACTCTTCGCTGGTTAAGGGTCGAAAGTAACTGAAATGATCGCGAGATTCGCCGGTTCCGCGGTGTAAAAATAAATCGATGTCGGGATCTTTTTTTCCTCTCTCGAAAAACCAATAAAATCGACGAGGGTAGTCTTCGATATGAACTCTTCACTTCGACCGAATTTTTTCTCCTCCTCCGGTTTCCACGGTTCTACCCCGGGTCGCTCGAAATTCCATTAACGGCATTTCGTATTTCCCGACTTGTCTGTACCCCTTATTCCCCAGTTCTCGCGTGCAACCACCCCCGCGGGGAAGCGGGACACTCCGTTGCACGCGACTCGAGAGTCACCACTCCGGCGCCGAATCTTTCCTCGAAATTCCACGCGTTACGCGGCACGGAATGTAAATCTTCCGCCGCGTTTCCTCGCGACGTTGAGAAAAGGAGCGGAGAGGGGAGAGAAAGCGAGAAGCGGGAAAGAAAGCTCGATGGATATAATAGGATAACGCGATAAGGGAGATAAAAATGGTAGGAGGCAGACGGGAGAGGAATAGAGGAATGCCGAGGATTTTAATGCGATTGGAAGAGAAGGAAAAGAACAATCCCGCGGCGGAAGTGGATTGCAGCGGGAAGGAGCGGAAATAAAGAGCACTATCGAGATTCGACTCGTTACGGTCCTCGAAACGCCTCCGTGTCTCTCCTATCCCTCCCTCCCGAATTATCAACAGGGTGCCACGTTTCAATCTCGTGAAATCTCGGAAAAGACCACCGGGGCACCACCTCGTCTTGAGGGTTCCTCTGGCCTCGATTTCATCCGCGACATCGCAGCCATCGAGAAAACGAACGAAACTTCAGCCTAGCCGGTGTTGCGCGAAGAATCGAGGAAAGTCACGTGCGACTGGTTATCCGTTCTGTGTGCGTTCCTCGTTAAGGATATCGCTCCTTTCCTCCCGGTGAACCGTTCGTGATCTGGTCGGTTTTGACATTCGTTTAATCCCAAACGATCCCGCTGTCCCCTTTCTTCCCCTCGAACGATTTTTAATCAGGACAGAAAGGCCAGAGTTCCCCGGTTGCGGTGGTCTCCGTCGATTCCGCCTTCCGTTCCGGGAATTTTCGCGAACTTCGGGAAAATACGAGCCAGCCATTTCTCACGGTCGTTTACGCCGCGCTGCAATGGCGCTTTGTCTTCGTCGGCGCAGAGCTTGCCGCAAATATTTCCCCTTGTCTCCTGTCGCGATCCGTCTCGTTAAAAACGTCAGCGTCGCGGCGAAATTGTTTTATCGCCCTCGGCCGCCGTTTCGTTACCCTTCGCGATTAGACGTCGCCGGTAACGACGCTCCCGATCTTCTTGGGAACGAATTCGTCAAGTCCAAATGGAAAATTCGGGTCAGGTAATATCTCACGGTTGGGAAACAGGCCACGCCTCTCTATTTCGGTACCCGTTTCACTCCGCTTTGCCCACGATTCCCGATCCGAGCTTTTCGGCTTCCTCATCGATCCTCCGTCCCGATTCTTCTCCTCTCCTCTCTCTGCTCGTCTCGCCGCGACTTTGTCTTCGTCGCGTGGCACAGACGACGATCGTACGCTGACGCACGAGCGTTTTCTCGGCCCGCAAGGTGAGAATGCGCTTTATTTTCGGACAACTCGCGCCGAGAGACCACGGCGAAAGTCTGAAAAGCCGTGCGTCTTCGTCTTTTAATAGCTCGTTGCATCCTGCTCTCGCTTTTACCTTCGTAGCCGCTACGAAAAATAAGCCACCGCCGGTTGCTTAAAAACAAATTGCCCGACGAAAAATATATAGCTCCAACTTTCATTCGGGACCACGTTGCAGAAGGTTTCCGCGAGGGAACCAGCGAAGACGCAACGATAGGTCGAGAAGCCGTGAAAACAAAAGGGAGTTATTAATAGGCGATTGCCTGGCAAATGTGCAAAAAATTCTGCACGTCGAAGTGAAATTGATCACCCCGATACTGAATTTTTTTCCATCGTATATTCGATGTTTACGGTAAGGGATTAGTACTCGTAGTAATCGATCCGCTTCAAACGGTATAACTATATGACATGTCGCCTTACGATATATTAACCGACTTTGAAGAACGTACGAATTTTACCAGATATACTAAAGCGTTAATCAACGTATCGATGTTCCTTCGCTGACAACGATATTTAATTCTTCGACTGCGTTAATTAATCGCGCTCGTCCGAACGACGCAACATCGATATTCGACTTTATATTTTATTAACCCGCGTTCGATTACCAAAAATTTGCCACCGCGCGATTGACAGGTATAAAATGTCTCGCGCAACAATTCTCGACAGACAATTGCGCGTTACGGTGTGCCTGTGCGCAGACCGGTTCATATTTGGACACGTTCGTTAAACGGATACCGGTCAGTGTCCTCCGCGAGATTGGGCTGCGTCAGTCTTCGTCAAACTTACCGCTTCCGATCGATCGAACCAATCTCGAGGTGTACATCGTCGATGTTTTACTTTATATTTTATTAACACACACGGTCGATTACCGAAAAATTGACCCGATCCGATTGATACACGCGAGACGTAGCCGTGGAGGGATTTCCAATGGACATTCGCACGTTGGCCGGATCGGAAATGTTTTCCCGTCGCGACTCTTTGAATTTTTTGACACGTTCATCACGCGGACACCGGCGACGGTTCCGCGTCGATCATCGTCAAACCACCATTTCCGGCTAATCGATCCTTCCCGAGCGGATCGGCGCGTGGACGGAAAAATACAGCTGGATCGGATTGGTCCGCGCGAGACGTATCGCCGTTCGGAATTCTCGATGGACGAGGCCGCGGCGGGTAGCGTGGACGCGCGACCGGAAATGTTTTCCCGTTCAGGCTCTTTTAATTTCATGACACTTTCATTACGCGGGCTGCGGCGGCGACTGTTCCATTTGCTCGCGATGAAAGAGCACGCGATGCGAAAGAGATGCGCTTGCACGATGAGCATCGGCCGCAAACAAAGCTCGAGAAGCGATCCGGTCTCCATTTTTATCGACCGGCTGCATTATCAAACGGCCGCGTCCCCGGACGAGGAGCAAACACGTTCCTCCCTCTTCTCCGATCGATTTTTTCCATCCCCTATTTCCTTTTTCCCTCCCGGCTCTTTTGCTCTTTCCGCTTCTCGCCCGGTGAAATAAATTCGGATCCATTACGTTCGATCCTCGTTAGCGCGAGTAGGCAACGACGACGGATGGAAAAGGGGAGAGAGAAAAAGGAGGGAAAAAAACATTCCGCCCGCAGAGAAGTCACGACGGGATCGTTCTTCGCCGAGCTCCCAGCTTTTCCAATTTTCCCCGGCTCCACGTCGAGGAGATATAGGGATTTAATTGGCGAGATCCGCGGAGCGCGAGTGTCTTCCGTTTTCGGGAAGCTTCGAGTGCCTTCGAGTGGCTTTGCTCGCTGGAAAATATTCGGCACGGCCGGGGATGATTTATCCCGGATACATAGTCGCTGGGAAATTTATGCCTCACGCCTGGTTGCTCCTCGCTAACGTTACCTGTCTCCCGAAGGTAGTTTCGATAATTATCCACCAGCGATCGGTTCGCTCGAACGGGTTTTATTTACCGTTTCCTGGCAAATAAACGCCGATCGACTCGGAGAGACTTCGGGTCTGAACCGCGTCTCAGCCGCAGATATACCCGCGGTGTTCCTCGAGCTATGTCTCTCTAAAGATAGCGCTCTAATCCGTGCGTTCCTGCTAGATTCTAAACTCGTTCCACCGTCGCGTGTCCCGGCTGTCCGCGACGAATAACAGACCACCTCGTCCCGATCGAGGAACCTCTTCCTTCGGCCACGGTTCCGTTTCCGGTTCCATTCTCTTTCGCTCGTCATCCGATGCACGTGAAACCAAACTAACGACAGACTCGGAAAAAACGCCGTCTATCTTCGATTTTTCTCGAGAATCGAACTGGAATCGGATGAATTTGGAACGGCGAGAGTAAACGAGATCGCGTGGAGGAACGATGAATGGCGTGGAGGCGCGTCGAGCGATGGGAAATGTATGGTCTCGAGGAGAAACGACACAAGCTAATTAATTTTAGTCCGTCGACGAAGCGGTTGGTGGAGGGACCGGTGCACCGGTTCTCGTCGACGAGAGATATATCGGTGCTCCCGACCAACACCGTGTTTCTATTATTACTACTATCGAAGTACACGAAGTTTGTGGAACGTCCGATCGTGCTGCAACGTAGACAGCGCGTTTTCAGACATGGACGTCGAGTAGTAGACGAATCGTAAAAAGTTTACCGCGGTTCTGCCGAAGAACAGTCGTAAAGGACGCTCGTAAAAAGAGTCTCGCGGTTCTCTTAAACGATTCTAGTTTTCGGAGTCGTTGTTGCACTTCTGGGTCTAACGCGAGCATCGCCATCTTGCTGCCGTTAACTCGCACGCGCCGTCTACCGTTTCATCCACGAAACAACCCCTCTTTTTCCATCTTATGCGACTTCGCTGTGACGAGCGTTTCCCCTCCGTTTTCGAAGATTCCGTTAGACGAAGACAATGGAGGCTGATGTATTTAAGGAGCGACGGAATTACCCCGACGTCAGGTTGACGCGTTATTAATGAAACGAGGGGAGACAATGCGGACGTCTCGTGGCAAAAATGAAAGGTCAGCGTGTCGACACTGGCTTGTCTCGCTCAGCCGGAAGTCGCCGAGTTTCCATCGCGAAATTCGCTTCCAGCGGATCACTCCACGCGATCGTCTTTCCGAACTTCGTCGAATCGCATTCACAGCGGATTTTAATGTATTCCCATTCACACGCGCACGTGTCGGTAGAGGCGCTCTACTTGTCCTCGATGACGAAGAAGCGTCATCACGCTCGGAATTAATCTCGGGAACATCGGTCGCCAGGATTTTTCCCGCGACGAGGATTCCTCGAGTCTTTAAGTCGCCGCGAAGATTTATTGGTACCTCGAGCAGCTCTAAATCTGCAACTAATTAACGGCCGTAACAACTTTACCGCCCCGTCGTTCCGTCCGTTCGAGTGCATCCCCTCGAAGAAGCTCTCGGTCCGCGAAGGAACATCAATTTTCTCATAATCGCCGCGAAACAATCGTCCAAGCGGTGCTCTCTCGCTCCAAGTCGGTCTTCATCCGGCCGATAATCTGGCCAGCTAGTCGTCTTAAAGTCTCACGCTTCGAGGGGCAATCCTCGCTTCCTTTTACCGGCGATAAAATCCGAAACCGATGAATTTTAAATAAAAACGCGAGACGTTCGGGCAACCGTATCGAGATTCCCCGACAGAGAGATATCGGTTGAAGAAGGAGAAACGTCGTTCGATTCTCCTTTCTCGTGGAAGCGTCTTCGTTTCAGCTGCCTTTTCATCCAGTCGATCGCGCCTCTCGGTCCCACGGGGGTGGAAAAGTTACCGCTTTTTAGGAGACTCGGAGGAGAAAATGAAGAAGACGAGGAAGAGGGAGAGCAGGGGGAGAGAAAAGGGAAAAGCGAAAGGAGAGGAGGAACTTGTGCGGAGCGGGGTCGAAGTTCCGGTTGCCGGTGCTTGTCCGCTTGAAGACGGAACGATCGGATCCGTCGGCGTGGAAAAGTAGTTTTCCCTCCTCCTGCTCCTGTCTGCCCTCTTCTACGATCCTCGCTTCTTTGATTCGCGCGGCGAACGGATAAAGAAATCAGGTCGGGATCGTAGGGGTTGCTAACTTTTTCCCACCCCTCCGACTCTCGGATCGAACGTACGCGACACGGTTTACGAAGTAATTACCCTCCAGGCTCCTCGAAATTTTCGTTAATTCGCCAAAGACGCCTAGCAATCATCGTCGTGTTAGTTTTCCACCTCTCTGTCCGTTCATCCCCGTTACACGACCTCTCCGATCGAGAGGTTGATCGATCGTTGCGTTCGAAGACTATTATCGGGAAACTCGCTCGGGATCGGATCTTGCTGTCCGAGGAATTGCTAAAGTAGTCGGTCGAAATTGAAAAAATCTCGGGTAACGACGTTTAGCGTCGTCTCGCAGGAAGTTCGCAGCGAATAGCGAATGGGTTCTCTCCTGTGACGGTAAATTTCTTCCGACGAGTTCACGGGCGGGAGGGAGGTTGGTGTCTTCGTCGAAGCCACTTGGAAAGTCGAGTGGAGCTTAATGAACGTTTAATATGGTCAGGAGAGCTTCCGACACTTTTTGCCTCTGGTTACCATCGATCTCGTCGAACAGACCGAATGCTGCCGCTCGTCGACAAAAACCGCGGACCAGTCGCGCGCAATTACGTCCTCGTTCGTTGCGAACTGGTCCAAAGAAGAGGTTATTTGCGCAAACACGTGTCGCCCTTATTAACGATGCCGCAGCTGCGCCGAGGCCGCAGGTATTAAACCGATGCGTGGGTACTAATCGTTTCCTCTGTGAAATAAAAACGTTAATTGTAAGACGTCGATTCGCGCAAATGCAGGCTTTTATTTATCTCTTAATTACGCAATACAGCGAACTGAAAATCAGACCGGAACTTTCGTTATTTTGACCAGGGTAGCTTTATTTTATCGAATTCAAATGCAATTTTGAAAGCACGTATCACGATAACCTCGGATTTTAGATTGTCGATACTTCTATAAGTTAAAAGAAATATCTTATAGCAGGATTTATGAACATAAACGCGAGTATAGTCATTCTCGACGATGCGTCTGTGGTTTATAGCCGTTACCCCGGGGATCGTAAGTTGTCAGGACTGATCCAGCAATTATCCAACGTGACCATGCGTTAAGACAGGCCTGGATAGAACCGCGTGCCGTTTATCTCGTTCATCCGGCAGCGATCTCCGGATCGAAATGAAAATCTAGATCCGAAAACAGCGGAGAAAAACGAAAACAAACGGTTCGGTTGATGAAAAGCTTGCGCGCGGGCTGGCACGCTTCCGCGAACGATAAACAACGGCTGCGAATGAATCGGTGGATAAATCGCCGAAGGATCGATAAGGGTGGATGGGGGGAAAAAAAATACCGCTCTCGGCAGACCCGGGGCCGCTTTATCGAATTATGTCGCAGTTTCCTGGGGTCCTTCCGGGACGTGCACGTCGTCGTTTCGTTCGATCCCGCGGGAGCTGGATGCCGGCGTGCCGTCAACTAATTCGGCATACATCGCTGGAACACGTCGACCCGGATCGCGGCCGCCACCTGCATTTTCCTACCCTCCCTTAGTACCCTCTGTCTCTCCTACCTCTCTTTCTCTCTCTCTCTCTCTAGTCTCTTTCTATACCCTCTCTCTGTTGACCTCGTCCAATTAAAAGCACCGCGGTTACCCTCGAAACGCGCATTAGCGAAATCGTACCTTGAATGTTTGATGAACAGCGGCTGCTGCATCGTTTTTGATCTATTCCGATTTTAGGGGTCGAGCCAGGGGTGCCGCTGGGGTGTATAACAAAAGAGATCGAACGTGGAGGATTGCCATGTTTTATTTACCGAGGGGGTTATGATGCACACTTTTGGTTTTGCGTATTTATTTAGAGTCCTCACTTGGACCACTCTCGTGATTACCGGGATGTCTATTCCAAACCAATATCGCCATTGTTTCGCGGTACGTCGTGGACACTGGAACTGGCAAAGGGGGCGGGTGTTTTATTTTTGACGTCGGTGAAACGCGCAGCTGTTTCCGGCAATGTTTATATTGGTTTTCATTCGAGTAGGCTCGTAATTACGTGTGCTTCTTCCTTTCCGTTCTATTATGCTTTAATTAATATCGATAACGTATATTATATCTAGCGTCAACTACTTGACGACTGCTGCAAGTACGGAAGATGTCCGCGAAAAATATATACGTCTCATGAAAAGAGCTTTCTTCGTCGTGCTAAAAAATCGAGTTTGAAAACGCACGTATCATCTTTAAAAAAGAAAAGGAAATATTTTCGTCGCATCAAAGACGTGCTCGTTTAATCGCGAACAAGTTACGCTTTTCCCGAAAAGTAAGCGTTACACGAGGAAAGGTTACTCCGCGTTTCGTTCCGACGTTCGCTCGTATATCTATACATAAAGGACACCCAGTGCAAAGCGGAAGGAATTGAAAATTTTCCCGGTGACGCTCTTGCAACCGGTGGGAAGGGGCTAAAATAAAAATTTCACCGCTTCGTTACCGCGAACGTTTGATTTACCGGTTCGCGGTGAATAAAGAAAGTTGACAAAGGTATCGACCTCTGGTGCTTGCCAGGATCTTAGCTTTTACCATTTCCCCAGCCATTCAAGCATCTTTCCTCGGCCAGCCGGCCTCGTATAGGCCAGGATGAATTGCTCGGTGGGTCTGCAAAGCGCGGGTAACGAGCGGCACCTCCGTCGCTTGCCAATTAGCGTACACGTTTCTCTTTTTAATAATGCAGCGGCCTACATATGCGGCTTGCGCGTTGCAACCGGCCGTAATTACGTGGAAACCGCCGGCCACTAATGCGTGCCGGCACAAATACGTTACGACCACGGGAATCCATGCTTATCGCCCCTTTACCGAGGCCCCGGCTTTCAATGATTCCTGCCTTTGTTTCGCGCGCCCCCTGTCTTGATGAATAGCTCACCAGGGCTCGACTGCATCGATAAACCTCTAACGCCCTTTGTCACTTTTTCGTTCTCCTTTTCCTCTTCCCTTCTCCCCCTTTTCCTCCCTTTTTATTCTCGCACCAGCCGACCTGCCTTTCCCTCCGCTCGTATTTTTACCGTCTCTGACAATTCGTCGATGTCGACGCTGATTTACTACCGTGATAGATTTCACGCCACTCCTGCCCCGACTATTTTCGTTTCTCGCTCGTCATAAGTTCCTCCGGCTTCGTTTCCTTCTCTTCCCAGACCGAGACACAGGGCTGGTTCGCGAGCAGGTAGTGCTTGGAACTCTTAGACTCTGCTAGATAAGGGTCCTCGTATCCTCCGAACGAGAATTTCTTCGTCTATTTATTTGTTTAACGGACGGGCGCTCGATCGTACCTGTCGTGGAAGGAAAGCAAAATAAACGCAGGATTTAAGTGCAGTGAAATAATAGAAACGCGATAACACGTAGGCAATTTGGTAATATACGCGTGTCTAATTGAAACGAAGCTTGTTATGTTTTAGGAGACCACTTTAAATTCCCGCGAGATATATGGATTTTCCGCTAATCGCGTATTTAGTTTTGCACGGAAATAAAAATACACGTACCGCGCGTTCCACGTAAATGAGAACAGCTGTGACTGCGAAACGGAATAGGACGGTGCTTTTATGCTGGCCTTTATTTTCTTAAATAGAATTGCGCCATTTTTACGCGCCGGCAGTCGCATCTCCTTATTCCTCGGAAAAAAATAGGTCGCTTTAATGGAAGACTGGTTAATATCGTAAACGATTGATTTACTTTACCCCTTAACGGACCAATGCCCTTACACAGGCGTCATGACATTTTAATTTACCGGGTCCAATGAGCGCATTAATAAATTTCCACTGAGAAAGAAACATTTTCCTCTCTGTATACTATATATACTTCGCAAAATAAAAAAGTAAAAAAATGTTTAACGCACAGTTAGGAAAATAGCCGGGATGTAAGTAAATTTGAAATACTTCCGGGCAGTTTAGGGTAAACGGGAGGCGAAAAACTGGGGAAACTTTGCTCCTCTCGCGAAATCGAGGAGTGACAGGAAAGTTCGGCGAACCGCAAGAACGTTCCGACGGTTGGATAGGTTGGCAGGAAATTTATTCGCGGTATGTTCTCGATATTCATAGGACTTGATCGAAAATGGCGGAAAGCGAAAGTCCGCCGGGAATCGGGGGTCGCGGGAATTTTCCCTTCGGTATGTTTCTATTTCGGCGATCGTCGGGTTCGCCCGCCGTCAAATTTCGCTCACACGCTCGCAGAAATTTCTCCTCGATCCATTACGCTTTTACCCGCGACTTCGTCTTCTCTTACTTTCCGATACTCGTTCCTTCCGGTGTTTCCTAGGAACGAGCTCGGGAATGCCGATTGCATCAGCCATCGCGCGCCGTTCCGATAAATTCGCCAAAGTTCCACAATCGAGTTTTGTCCCCGGCGGTTTTATTTATTCGAAAGGCTTTCCTCGAAGCTTCGATCGGCCACGCGACGTTTCCAATTTGCCCGACCATTTGCTCTTTACTCGGTTTTACGCCGAGGGTTCGTAAGAATCCAGACACGAGCTCGTCGATCGGCTATTAGCGGCGTATCGTAATCGTTTCCTCGAGTGTGTCTAAAAATCCCGGTCCGATCGTGTGTACCTCGATAGCATGTGGACACATGACCGGTGTTAAGCTCCGGATTCGCAGAGATTAAGGGAACCTCGTGAAAGGAGGGTTGGTTATACTGCAATGACCACTTTAGGGTCTATATTCTGCTTCCCGATTTTCTTTTTGTTAGTTTTAACCCTTTGCACTCGAGAGACGAGCTTATTTCGATACCTTAAAGTTTAAGTAAGCAAACATATAAGGCGATAAGTAGATCAGAAATGAAACACGGGTGATTTTCCTTTTTCATTTTGTCGTAAATAGCTCGTCGAGCTTAGAAGGGTAAGGAAAGCTACGAGTCGTTGCACATTTGCAGGAGAAATTCGATCGATGATTTAACATTTGATATTTGAAACGAATTTTTATATCTCTTTGTCTGGCGACAGTTTGCGAGGCTAATTTAAAAAATTGCCGAGTATAATAAAAGCGGACTCCGAAGGAAGTAGAAAACCGACTCTTATGCAGGCGGTGCATGTTTCGATAGCACCACTTCCGTTGATACGGTAATGAAAATAGGCCACACGTATTTTTGTTATTAGTCGAAATGTCACCGCGTGTCAAGGTCTCGTGGCTTCTGTAAGGCTTTCGAGGCGGAATTAGGCTATGTCGTCTCACGAGCTTGTCTCATCTTGCGAGCTTCGCATAGCGTGTACGGCTGTGTGGGAAATAGGGAGGGTTTTTCTTGAATTTATCGTACTTTTTCGCGGCCTGCGAGGCACACCTGTTTCAGAAATATGAATGAGCTCGGTTGTTCTCTGGGAATATAGGCACCTGACGTCAGGGCGACACGGTCGATCGTATCTTCCACGGAGAATGGCCTCGCGTACCATGGACGGTAACCATTCAGGTTGTTCGTTATTTTTTTTACCGCGAAAATGGCCTCTCAAATTGTTCGACGTTCCTTTAGAGGCATGACCATCGATTACGGTGTAAATTATTCACGTATTCGGTGGTATCGTTAAAATATCGTTAAGCTATCGTTAGGTCGAATACGAGACATTCGCGAGAATTACGCGGTAGCGATAAAAATATTACATATTACAACCGTCTTCGTTTGTAATGTCCTTCGAGAATCGTGGCGAGGAAAACAAACTCGAGCGTAACGGTTGAAAGGCGTGGTTCGTGGATAGGGCCCGAGGCAAAACATCGAGAGACTCGGGCAGGCTCGCGGTCAATTTCCGCCGATCTTTCCTCTCTCAGTTCCGTGTTATTCTTCCACGCGTTCGGACGTGGTCGCTCGTCTCGCGTTGAACCTCGTTGTTGACTGTGGCATTGGGACTCGACTAATACAGTAAGTAGTTAATTGCGTCGTTATCAATAAAATGCACATGGTCTCCCAAATTGTTCACTTTAGCTATGTAATTATCGATTATGTAAAAATTATCCGCAACTTCGCGATACCCCGGTAATATCATTAAGGTATCAAGCCAAATACGAGATTCGCGATAATTATGCTGTAAATAATATCACATTACTTACTGTAAAATAAATATTCGCGATACAATATTAGTAGTATCGTTAAGATATTGTTAAATCAAATACGAGAAATTCACGAAAATTATGCCGCGATAATAACGTATTACTTATTATAAAATAAATATTCGCGATATATCGGTAGCATCGTTAAGATATTGTTAAATCAAATAGGAGAAATTCGCGAGAATTATGCCGCGATAATAACGTATTATTTACTATAAAATAAATATGCGGTATATAGTATCGTTAAGATATCGTTAAATCAAGTACAAGAAATTGGCTAGAATTATGTGGTAACGATGAAATATTACTTACCGTTGACACGTGCGACTCAATGTCCTGGGAGGCTCGTGGTAAGGAAAACAAACTCGAGCGTAGCGGTTGAGAGGCGTGGCTCGTGGATAGGGCACGAAGCAAAACATTGACAGACTCGGGTAGGCTCGTGCTCGATTTTCGCCGGTGTCTTCCGGCCTCAGTTATGTGTTATTCTTCGACGTGCGCGGACGAGGTCGCTGGAGCGTGACCGACCTTGGCGTTGACTCTGGCACGCGGCATCGTGACTCGAGCGATACGGTAAGTGGTTAATCGTATCGTTATCGATAAAATGCCACCGAATTTCCTTCCTTCTTGTTATTATGTTAGATCATCCGTTTTATTAGAATAGATGCAACGCGATTTAGGTTACGATTACGCGTATTCGACTTATCGGTATCTAGCGTGGGTAAGATTTTTCAGGAGCGATGTTCATAAATAATTTCATCGATAGCCAGGTTTTTACGTCTCCTTGGCAACGTGCATCGGACTCTCCGATTCATCGCGCTTTTATTTAAATCAACCAGCGTTCATCCTCCCTCTGCGCCAGCATCGATCATTTTTCAATTAAGCCTCGCCTTCATCGTCCATCGGTTCGCCTCTGCTCTCGAAAATTCGCCAGGTTTCGTCCCTCGCGCAGAGTTAATTCAATATATTATTCGATTCCGATCGAATTTTCGTAATCATTCGTTTTATCGTATTATATTTATATTTCGCCGGATATCCCATAGTTTCGGCCCGAATCTATTCGTTCTTTTCCAATTTAATTTTGATCAATGTCACTCGTCAAAATTGTTCCGCGGCCCGGTTTCCACGGTCACGTATAAATCTCTGGTTTGCATTCTGAACGATTTAACGCGGCAGGCACGCGTGTCCCCGCGCTTGTATTATTTCATTATTTACACGCTCGCAAACGGCAGGTTGTAGCTCTGGTTAAATAATAATTAGAAGGGAGAGGGAGGAGAGGACGTGGCGTAAGGTGAATTTGAAATTTCGAATCTCGAAGATCGATGCATCGGAATAGTTGGGGTGAATTTGAAATTTCGAGACTCGAAAATCGATGCATCGAGGGCAGTCGGGGTGAATTTGAAATTTCGAATGTGGAAGATCGATTGATCGGGGGCAGTCGGGGCGAGTTTTCGTTCCCGCAGTGGAGTAAGACGTCATGGTCAGACATCGCGTTAGCAGACCTACGTCAAGCAGAGTTGATGCTTGCGGCGCAAGCTTGCGGCATTGCTTGCCTTCGCGAAGACAGGGCATTAAGCACGGCTAGTTTACACACAATGCACGCCGTTTCTATCGATTTTACGATACTCTTTTCCACCGACGTCGGATCGCGGCATCCGTGATCCCGCCATTAACATTCTAGCACAGTCATCGTACATCGACTTTCCTCACTCTATTTCTAATCTTCGACCAGACGCTTCGGAGCTGAATTTACGGTCGTATCGGAAAAGCTCCTCGTACAGAGGAAGATGCTGCGAAGTGGTGGCCATTTTTGAGCTCGTTTCGAAGCGAAAATTATAGAGAGGACCAGGTCAGTTGGCACTCGAGGTGGTAGAAAAATCGCGGAAAATTGATAGGAATACTCGAATATGACAATAATCGAATCCGTTCAACCTGTATACGTGAAATTCGGTGAAATTTACGCCTGAGGTAGCTCTCGAAAGAATAAATAGCGGAAACAGTTTCGGTCGGTAGAATTGGGAGGCGTATTTTTCGGAATATTTCGAGAAAAAGGCTGGAGATAAATTTTTCCTTTCTTCGAAATATACCTGTTTTACACGGGGAACGCAGCCGTGTAGAAATTTCTATGGAAAGTTAATCTGTTTGAATTTTTTTTTATCGTTTGACCTACTAAGTGTTAATTCCATAGGTCAAAATAGGGGACACGTGTTTTTAGAATTTTTTATTTTTCCTCTATAAATAATAACTACGATATAAATAATTTCCAGGTAGGATACGTTATTTTTCTCGTCCTCTTTAGGATAATTCAAAATTGAAACAGGACTGGAAGAAATAAAAGGACGATTTTATTCGTAATTTCTCTACGAAACGACAATTCTATTTTTGGTTTCTCAAACGACACTTTCATCTATTCAATCGAGGTCAGAAATTGCCACTTTCCAGCGCCGCCCATTTCTTTCGCGAAATTGTAAGCGGAAGATTGATAGAGTCAGCCGGGGAAAAAAAGGGAAACGAGGGAAAAAGCGGGGCGGAATAAAAGAACGTACGGTTTGCGTAATTTCTTACGGGAAAATCGACGCGGTTAGTCAAAGTGGATTTGCAGGAACTCGCGGGGAACATCATAGGAAATGGGTAACCACGTTTTGGGACTCGTGCAGAAGTTTTATCGCGGTACGTTCGCCCTCTCCGAAGAGTCGCTCGTAATCTTTACGGGATATCGTGAATTCTCCCTGTCGTTCCCTCGCTCCTCTCCTCCCCCCGCTCCCTTTTATCCATTTAATGCGATTCATGGGAGAAATTGAAAGTGCGTTCCGTTCGGAATGACGCCTCGTAGCTGTTCGCGCGGATGCATCAACTTTTCCGCGGCCCCCGTCCAATTCCATTACCCGTTCCCGTTATTTTATTCCTTCCCGTATTCTACCCCTTTGCGCCGGTATGAAAATTTACGATGCAAATTATCGTATAAATCGCGCCGGCCGTGGTTCATCGCGGGATTCGCGGCAGTGGAACAAGTATGCAATTATGCAAACAGCCCGGCGGAGGTCGAGCGAGATTTTTCAATTAAACGCTTCAATTAAAGTCTCCCTGGAGACGGTCAAGAAACAGGGAAACGGGGAAGCGGAGTTTCTTTGGTATTCGGATCGTTCGTGGCAAGCTTTTATTAGTTTCGCGAATTACATTGTTTCCCCGTTGATTTTCTTCGCGCGTGCACCGGCCGCGCGTAATTGCGGTCTATTGTTAATTTCGACCGCCTTTGTTCGCGATGCCTTTTTTTTCACGTCGCCGAGAGAGGAAAGGGTAACAGAAGTTCGGTGAAGTATGATCGATAGGCGACGAGGAAGGTGCGCGTAGCGGAGGCCACCTCGCCAAGGGAATCTGTCCGTTTACGGTCAGACGGGAACCGCGTTCCCCTATTCGCAAGGATAGAAACGCTTCTAGAAATAACTAGAAATAACCGTTGCGTAAGCGTTCCCTTTAAAATTACCCCTCGTCGCATAGAAATTCTTTCGGAAATATCGATCACGCGTCGCTGCCACGTTTAATTTCGTCCTATTTCGGATATTACTCGGCAGCATGGCCCTGATCAACCAAGATGGACGCGATATAGAAATATCGCAGTTTCCAATTTCGCGAAACTGTGCCATGGCGATACTCTGAGAAATATAAAACAAGCGGTATAAAATTCCGCGATGTTTCTCCGGCAGCCAATTATACGATTTATTAATTTCCTCACTTTCGTTATAAATTCATCCCTCGGGAGGGTGGTTATTAATAATATTAATTTATTATTAACGACGAGTTTAACGATTTATTCGTTTCCCGGAAATTGAAATTATATAAATTTCCATATTTATACACCTGTTGAAATATTTTTATTACCTTCTCCGAATGTTGATCGCGGGGAACGTTAAGTTAATTGCCAGTCATCGTTGTAGAATATTTATGATTAATTAAACAGGAACGAGGCAGGATCGAGTTTAAAAACTCGCCGCCTTTAGCGATTCCTGCGAAATGTTAAATCGAGTGTGCTAATGTTTATACAATTTCTCTTTTTTTGTTGCAGGTACGGTGACATGGTTCCGAAAACGATCGCGGGAAAAATCGTGGGGGGTGTATGCTCCCTTAGCGGTGTCCTTGTGATCGCTTTACCGGTGCCTGTTATCGTCAGTAATTTCAGCCGAATATACCACCAGAATCAGCGGGCTGACAAGCGAAAGGCGCAAAGGGTGAGTGCGATATTTTTTTACATTTCTCCTTATCGACTCGGCGTGTCCGGAGTAGCGCCGAATTGAAAACGCTCGGCCCGATTCGTCATTCGATTTATGGACCGTCTATCCCCGCGTTGTTAATCTGTTATCGGTAACGCGTGTTATCGCGAACGAGCACGGCTCGCCCGAAATTTAATTCGACCTTAATTCCGGCCCGATCCAGCTGTAATTCAACGGATCGCCGACGATCCCAGGCCCGATCCGATTAACATTAATTTACCTTTTATGGCAGTCGAGATTCCATCTACTTTTTCCCCATTCGATCCTTTCCGACTGCCGCTCAAAAAAAAAGAACGCGAACGAAAGATTCGAAAAAGAATTTAATATCTCGAACACGGGAGATCGATTATGGTTTTTTCGAAAGGGTAGATCTACTGCTTGTTAATAACTTTATAAGGATCTGCATTTCAACGCGGAAACAATTTGTTTGTTAGGAAAAATATCGATCGTAACACGCTACTCGGTTATTAACGAGCTACGCATCGTTGTAAATCTTTATCGAGAAATTAATCGCGTAATTACCTTTTTTGATAAATTCTATATCGAGTAGAGTATATTCCCAGTGACGAAATTATTTGAGAATGTTTCTGTACATTTCGTCTTCCGAGAAGAGTATTCTCGAGTATTTCGAAAAGCAAATAGTCCCAAATCCAAATAAACCTTAATTATACACGATTCGTAGGAATCTCTAGTCGCAAATTTTCGCAGCTCAACTCGGTATATTTATTATATTATTTTTATTACACAACGCGGTGTCAGTCGTTCTCGTTTTTCACTCGGTCTGTCACGTATATTACAATAATAGCGGTTGATTAACGAAAAGAAGGATGGATGGCGACATGCCGCGGTACACAAACGTATCGGATACACGACTCGGGGATAAATTTTCGGCGGAAAGAATTTATAGAAAAAGAAGAGCTCGAGGACCTCTCGCGATGTATCAGATGGCGCGATTCGCTGTCCCATAACGCGCGTTTAAGTACGCGACTGGTGTCTGGTGAAATGTTTTCGTCGGTTTTCCTCGCGTACACACGGCCAGCGTATCCGCAAATAGCCGTGTCACTATTCGCGCCACGGACTGTTCGCTTTATTCTGGTACACTGGATATCGATATTGTTGGATGTTGTCTTTGGACCGAGTTGCCCCGCCCCAAGGCCAGAGCGCGGCAAACTTTCAAACAGCCGCCGAGGTTTTTCCTCTCGGTTGCTATCGTAGATCGCGGTGCATCGCGGATCCTGACATTTCGAATGCCACTTGCCTCTCCCGACCAACCTATTTCTGTATCCGTCTTTCAGGCGAATTTCAATTTCGCCGTTCCATCTTTGAAACTCGGCCGCGAAACGCGCGATTAAAGCGAAGGAAACTGGCGGATTTCAATCCGAGACGTTTCCAATGGAAAATATAGAGGGCAACCACCTGGCGGATTCAAGCTGTTTCCGAGTTTCGGAACATATGCACGGCCTGGCGACACGATTAATTTCCCCATGGCTCGCTCTCGTCCACGTCACTCTTTCCCGGTTAATCCCGATCCCGATTCCGGGTATAAATAGATCTCCGTGGAAGATCCTTCACCGAGAAAGTTTGCCGTCCGACAGTGGCGTAATGACGAGACTTAATTCGAGGTTACGTAACGCGATCGGGTCGGGCTATGTCGTGGTGCCGTGCGGTTATCTTACCGGGTGTCACCGGTGTCCAGGAATGCGAGCAATCGATTAGAACGGGCCGAGTTCACGGGTAGAGAGAAAATGGAGTAGGTGAGGAGGGTATTTGGACGCGGAGAGAGACAGGTGTCGAGGTTCGTGATTTCTTTCTGGGTATTTTCAGGCCTCGGGATTCCGGTGGATTCGCCGGCGCGAACGCTGGCCAAAAATAACCTCTCGAGGAAATTCGACAACCTGTTTCGCGGATATCGATGCCGCGCCATCGAGTACTCTCTCTCTCTCCTCGAGAAAGCCCGCTTTCTCGACACTCTCCCGATCCTCGATTTAGCCCTCGGACGGAAATAGTCGCGTTGCATTGTCTAGCTTCTATTTCCACGCGACACGAGTGCCGCGGAATTTTCTCGTCGCGATCGTCGCCGCCTTTCCTCTTCGCGATCTACGAGGATCCGTTCCGTCACGCTCGCCAGAAAGGGAAAGAAAAGAAGGGAAAGAGAAAAGAAGGTGTACCACCCGCCGGTATCGAAATTATATTCCGCCGGAGCCGCGTGGCTATTTTTAATCGACCGCGAACATTTTATTAGCACGAACATCAAAGAGCCGTGCTCGAGAGAGCCGCTGCATAGGATCGGCGATAGCGGATGCTAATGACGGCTACGATTGCCCTCAGTTCCTGTGGCCGGGGCCTTTAATCGTCGAATGGAAGCCACCGATTATCCCCGGCCGCTTTCGTTTCGCGACTCGGCTAAACCGGTCTATTCGATCGAGTATCCATTAAGCCGCGAATACATTTTACCCTTGCACGCCCCCATGCCTCCCGCCATTTCCTTCCCGGCGCAGTTACCTGCAATTGTTCTCGTTAAAGTTGAAGAGACCATCGAGCGTCTTGACACAAAAATCCCGTTCGCCGCCGGTGTATGTTTCCTCCGACAAATTGCTCTTGGAAATGTTAAACGGGCCTGCTCGATCGTGCCATTATTTCCCGGCGACTCGACGAATCGCGTGTCGTGTTCAATCAGCGCGGATCAAAGGCAGCTACTCGAGTTACCGGCAGTTTCTCGAACCCGGCTGCGTCGCGTCGTTGGATTTTATTTCCCCCAGGTGTCCGGGGCGTCGACAGGGCTGACAACCGGCTTGTCACAATCGTCTCCGTCTCCGCCTCGAGGTTGACGAACCGAGAGCCACGCGCTGGTAAAATTTAATCGAGTCCGAGTTACGATTTCTTACGGGTCTCTATGTTCGCGGAGAAATCGCGCGGAGGTTCAAGCGGAGGTTCAAGCGGAGGTTCTAGCGGAGGTTCTATCCGAGGTTTGGGTTGGCCGACGGCCAGCGGCTACCCTCAGTTCATTACCACTATCCCGTGTTCGGCGAGAGACAGAGGCAGCCAGTATCATCTCGGTCGGGGAACTTCCGGTCGTTCCGCGGGGCTGATTGATGGCGATTGTTGCTCCTCCGCGTCGCGACGCGGTCCACACTGCAGGATCTTTAGGGGTTAACTGCCCTTTCTCCCTCTCCGGCCGCCGGATCTCCTATTTTCGTACATATAATTGCTCGCTCGGGTTCCTCTGATATTCGCTTCTCGGAACTCGATCGTTTCGTCGTCGCGGCGCTCGGATCTCGCGTCGCCCGGTACCAATTGGCGGTTTATTCAGATCCCGATGCAGCGGTGCTAGTTGTGCCGATAATCGGGATAAACAGCGCAAGCTTGTCATTTATTTTCACGAATCAAAGCAAATTTATTTCTCTCCTTTTCCGGTTATTCGTTATTCCGTAATTGACCGTGTATTTTAATTCTACGCCGTCGGGATTTTACCGGTATGCAATTCCTTTAAGAACATCGCGCTAAAAATATCTTCACCTCTATCCTTCTACGCGTCTTCAATTTTACTACTTCGTGAGTTTCGATATTTCTAAAGATAGTCTGAAAAATTATGTCCAAAAATACAGCACCGATATCTACCACGATGTTCCAAGAACGCGCTGCGCTAGAATCCGCATATACAACGGCAGTTTTTCGCATAGAATCGGAATAGCGTGATCGCGCCGCGTGTCTGGGGCACATAAACGGTCGATATCGCTTTCGATGTATAAATCGAAACAAGTGGCAGGTATTTCCCGATAAGATTTTCCCGGCGACCCCTGCCATTCAGTCAACCGAGCCCGTTGCCCGTTTCTGTGCCTCCTCTCACGCGATTCGCCCCAGGAAGATTCATCGCGTCTGGCTAAATGCCGTTCTTTCACGCGGACTCGACCAAGTCGAGGGAAGAAAGCCACAGACTGGCGCGGACTCGCGTTAAGGGCGCGAGATTCACCGAGTCAAAGATCAACGACGAAGTTTTTGCAAATTAGAAAGGCGGGGACTGACAGTCTCCGCCGACAATTCGCAGTCGTGAAATCGGGGCTCGCTTTCTTTCGCGGCCTGGTTCAATCTGCAATGCAGATGCCTCGTATCTACATATGCATGGCCACGCTTGTTCCGATTCGCGGTTTCGGACACCGGCGGATCCTTTCTTCTCTCAGACTCCCACCTCCTGCTTTTCGCTTCCGCCATCTCCGCGAATACCTCCGATTTTTTTCATAACCGTTCCATTCGCATGGCCGACCACGTCGACCCGGATTTCAGCGAATTAGTCCGCGACGGGACCCTGACTCGATTTTAAATCGACCAGGCTTTCTCCACCTCTCGATCGGCAAGCTAATCGAGAGAATTTCCTCGAATCTTTTACGTAGAAACACGCGAGAATTTGTTTGCGAAATATCTCGGTCTGGAGTAAACAGATTGACAGGATTTACGGCGGTAAGTTTGGGAAAGTCGCGGACGTGCTTCTGTGGATCTGTTGACCTCACAAACAATCGTTACCGCGTTAGCCAGGCTTGGATTGTTGTCTCCGCGAGGTAATTGTTTAAGGTAATTGAAGTAAAGTGGATGCCCTCGATTTAAGTATCTCGAATGACTTAAAAGACTGGACAATATTCTAGGACATATAATTCTTCAAATATCTCAATATAATAAGATAAAAATGATCTAACATACCGTAGATAGTAAATATTCTAGGTAATATTTATTGCAAACCCGTACCTCGACAATTTCGTTAATTTCATTGGTTTTTGCAATTTTGGCGTTTCGTAATTCGTTCGGTGATTCAATAATAATCAGCTCGCAAAATAGATCTACGCTTTAAGCTCTTATTTCACGTGAAATCATTGCTATGGATGTATCGGGTGCTCGCGTTAGTAGAATATCGAGAGAGGTCCATAGATGAACGAGAGAGAGAGAGAGAGAGAGAGGAGGATTCGTTTAGCCGGGTAAAACGTGCTTATCGGTAACGTCAACGACGCGAGCGGAAATTCAAGAGCGGTCGGCGGACGTTCGTCATAGGGAAATAAACAGATCGGACAGGAAGATCGAAGTTCGACGCGGTTGTCCGGTTTTCGGCTTCCGTGTGGCCTTCGGGATCGACGCTGCGCGTTGCGTTCCAAGTTCAGTCGGCAAAGGATAAACAAATATTTGAGAGAAGCTTCCATAAGTAAACGGTTGCCTCGGTGAAGTTCTCGCCGTGAAACAAACTCCGCGTTTCCGTCCAAACTTCGTTACACCGTTGCATAACTCTCCGTTGAGAAATACGAAATTCCTTATTTAAATAATCGCAGCCTGGCGCGTTTAGGGCCTGGTCGAGTCCTGGTCTTAAGCTCGGAATTATCGGGAAATCGTCGTTGTTCCGTGGTCTCTCTCATGGAGCCCCATGAATGGGGATTTCATCCTCTATTCGCGCGAGACGGTATCGAAAAACGATCGCGGCATCGAAAATCGAGGCGGAGAGAGCGGCGAGAGTAATCGAAGGGGAGAAGGAGGAAAAATTGCGTGGAATACCGGAGCATTGCGGCGTCGGGGCGCGTCTTTTTTGCCGATCGTTGCTGGATAAACGAAACACGAGAGGCTGCTGCACAAAAGTAATTAAACGTGCGAACGAGCCACGATCGCGTTAACTTTCGCGGGATATTATACCACCGGTATTAGGTACCTTTTCCATCGTTCGACTGGTGAAAATTCCTTTTCTCCTTTTTCTCCTCGTTTCCCCATCGATCGATCCTCTTTCTCGCCTTCAAACGAAGTTTACCCGTGCATCGATCAGTCTATATATTCAAATACGATTTTTTACGATTTTTCATCACGCTCTCGGGGATATTTAGAAGAAATATTTGATAGAAAGCTTTGCGAGAAAGGTTAAACGGTTCACGATCATCGACGAGTTTAGCATTTTCACGGCCATTAAGTCCGCTCGAAGCAGCCTGGCGAGACGCAAATAATCCGTTCTCCGGCTAGAGTGTTTAAACAATTTTTATTACGCGGTGAATCGTGCACAAGGACGCTCGAACCCGCGACTCGCCCTTTATTTCCCCTTCCTCTTAATCTTATTTCGGGAAAAGATAGCGTCCTCGGGTCTGACCAGTTCCTATTAGACGTCCTCCAGGTCCCCGGACGAGGGTAGCCCTTATCGCGATGTTGTTGCGTCGGGAACCGGGTTAAACGTCGGGAATAGGAATTCTGGGCTCGTCTCCGTGCTCGTAAACAAGTAGGGGGTTCCCTTCTCCGAGGCTTGCCTCATCTCTGACGAAAATCCGACTTTTCTGGCTAATTCATAGACGAGACGAAATAACTGACGTCCAAGAGGACCAACCACCCTCCTAGCCTTTTCTCCACCCTCGATTTCGAGTCTCGCTGGGTCAGAGGTCCTTAAAATTCTCAGCGACGTTTGAGATACACTTTTCGTCTGCCTCGACGCGCTCGACGATTCAGACTGCTCTTCCGACAGGAATTTCCTTGGCTCCCTCTTCACCACGTACCTCTGTTCTCCGGCTCGGACTCTCGGCACGCTTCCGTCGGTTTCCTTGCCGCCGCCGCGGCGGCCGAACACGCGGAGGACGACTTGGAAGAAAAAATAACGAGCGGCGAGAGAAAGAAGCCCAGGGCCAAGTCCGGGCTCTGAAACGTTCCGTTTGTTTGTTCCGCTCCGTGATCGCCCGGAGGCATCGGTCCTGCCAAGAAACCCGTGAAAATCGCTTGCGGTGAGCACGGGCAGAAAGGAAAGCGCGCGATTGCTTTCGCGCTTTGCCGATCTTCCGCCGCGGAAATAGAGAAATATATATATACGTCTGGCTATTCTTCTGGCAAGCCACTTTTACGCGTCGCCCGGGCTAAGTTGAGCGGAAGCGGCCAGATATTAGGGGATGTTAGCTTTCGCTGATATTTCTCTCCCTGTCTCTTTTCCTTCTTCACCCCCGTTTGCTCGATAAACAACCGTTTCGCCGCGGTTCATTTTCCCTCGAATCGATAGACGCTAGGTTTACCGGATGCGGTTCTGGAAGCTGGAGGTGAAGAAAGGGAGAGCGGATACGGGATGTAACGTTATTTATTTCGGAGATATCGCGCTGTTCGACGCGGATTTTAATATGTAATATCCATTGGGAAATTTTCGCGGGCTTTACTTTTTAGGCGATGAATTCGTAATCGGAATTCTCTATCATCCTCCGAGTTTTCAATAATAATTAAAAACTGTAAAATGAAAGAGTAATTGAAACCCGAAGAAAGGATTATTATTGAAATATTTGGAGGGTCGGGTATGGGTGTTTAGTGGACAATGGCTAATCATCTAGCCACCGATGATATATAAATATCCCAACGGTGAGGCATAAATAATCCGACGACGAAACGTTTGAATATTATAGGAAATACACGAATTTTGAAATAAAGATGAATAGAGACGAAAAAATGATTCGGAAGTTTCGGGATTTACATCAATTTATTGTATCAATTTTTACGATTCGAACGAAAATTCAGGAGAGATTAGACTCGTTATCGCTGTGTCTCGAAAAATATCCGAAATTTCTCCGAAAGTTCTCATTTCGCAATCCACCCCTCGCTCTTCCTGGTACTTTTCAAACGATATTCGCAGCTTTCCCGCTGAATTTTCGACGAAATCGATGAACATCCGCGGAGGTATTTCTCGAGACCGATTCGAAACATGCAGTTTCGTTCGTTAAGCGAATTGTGAAAGGGAGGAAAGGCCAGGAGCGATCGGTTTGTGCAATTCGTTCTATTTGGCATAGTCGCGGCCGCTCGTTAAGCCGCCTCCCCTTGAGGCCAGCCGGACAATTATCGGGAATCGCTTTGACACCCAAGTCACGGGAAACGCCTGCGAATATTTACGACGAGCGTCGCCTGACGAAGATCTACGCCGCGCCGCGAGTAATTAACCTATTTTCCCTTCGACGGATCCAGCTCTTTGTGACTCTCGCGATTTTGGCGCTCGACCGATGAAAAATCGCGAGACGGGAAGCAAAAGGCAACCGATGGAAAATCGTACGTCGGGAAGCAAAACGCAACAGATGGAAAATCGCGAGCCGTGAGGCAACACGCGACGAAAGGAAAATCGCGAGCCGTGAGGCAACACGCGACCGATGGAAAATTGCAAGCCGGAAGGCAACGCGCGACGAATGGAAAATCGTGAGTTAGGAAGCAACGCTTGACCGACGGGAAAATCATGAACCGGAAAGCAACGCTTGACCGGTGGAAAATCGCTAGCCGGAAAGGAACGCTTGACCGATGGAAAATTGCAAGCCGGAAAGCAACGCGCGACGAATAGAAAATCGTGAGCTAGGAAGCAACGCTTGACCGACGGAAAATCATGAACCGGGAAGCAACGCGCGACCGATGGAAAATCGCGAGTCGAGAAACAACGCTTGACCAATGGAAATATGGAAGAGAAACGGAAGGATCTCGGCACTTGGCCGTGTTTCATTTAGAAGGAAATCAGACTGGAGAGCGGCCGGGCGATCCTCGAGGCGAAGGATTACCGCGGGAGAATGATTGACGCGCGGGCCGATAAAAAGAGCTGCTGAAATCTTTTACTGCTCGCGCGAGAAGAAAAACAAGCAAAGCGTCCGCGGCTCGAGGGAGCTCGTTAAACAACCGGAGTGTACTCGGGACGAGCCGTGTCGGAAAGAGAGAGAAGAAAGAGAGGTCTCTGCGACGATCTCTCGATCTCTGCAGCGCACGCGAAAATATTAGCGGACAGTGACGTCATTGGTTCCTTGTTATGTCCTATTAATCATGGAACCGTGTTCTTCGAATACGGTCACGCTATTCTTGAACGCGCCAAACATCAGTCGCACTTTCAAACAGTTTACGCGCTGGCCGGTCTTGATAAAGATCACCGCGGCGAATAGGAAAGCTCTGTTTCGAAAAGCTCCGGTGATACGTGGCTAGGTAAGGTCTGTTGGAAAATTTATGGCGGCCGGGAATCCCGGTGACGAAAGGAACAGCGTCGCGTGGAACGGTTCTCACAGTTGGCGCAGAGGCGGTAAAAGCTACTACGAATTGTTTCGTTTCTTCCAGTTCTTTCCCAGCCGAGTCGTGATTTATGCACCTGCACGTCTGCGTTGGTTACTCTGGGAAAATAGGCGGAAACGAATCGGCGTGGAGGAATCGTAGGTGGGAAATTGGACGGGGACCTGCAGAGTCTATTTGAGCGGTTCAAATTTGGCGTCTGAATTATTTCAGGATTATATTCCGAGGGTTTAGAAGGAATTCCGTGGTATTCGGGAAAGGTTGAATCGGTAAAGAGTCGAACGAGGAAGCGAAGAATCGATTTGGATTATTTAAAGGTCGGAATCGAGGGTGGTTTCGAGTATCGAGATGATAGCGAAAGGCTGCACGCGGAAATGAACGGACGATTCGATGGAGAAGCCAAAATTTGGTTTTGGCACTGTTTAAGGGTCATGTCGCGAAGCTTTATCGGATAATCCGTGATGCTGGTAACGCCTGGTTCGGGAAAGGTTGGTAAATAGAAGGTTTCGGCGGGAAAACGGAGAGTCAATTTGACTGAAAAATCTAAATTTGGCGTTGGAATTATTCAAGGGTCGTAGCGAGAAGATTCAATAAGTATTTTATGATATTAGTATCGCTCGATATGGCAAAGGTAGATCTGTGTGCTGTACGTATCTCGATAGAAAATCATCTCGATAAAGTAGTAATAGCGGAGCCAGTTACGTCTTCGTTTTCCCCGAGGTAACCCGAGGTTCGATTCCTGGTTTTTGTGTGTTATGTCATGTTTGTTGTATTTTCTCTCAAAATTTTCATCGGAAATCGAAACTCGAATTTTAAACGTTACATATAATTCACGACTGCGGTAATAAAATCGTAAAAAGAAAAAAACGGAGCGAAGAAAAAAATGGAAAAGAACGTGAAAAAATAATAATTATGTTGTTATATATCGGACATTCACCAAAATTGGTGTTTTAAAAGTTTATTAAAACGTGGAAAAGCGTTCGGAAAAGTCACGAAAAAATGTCATTTCTCTGGGTTTTTCAAAATCCTCGATTTCAAGTGGAGGAGGGAGAAATTAGGTGAAAATAGTTTCGAATTTCAAAAATAAACTTCGACGGACGGTCAGCTGATCTGTAAACGGTACAGAGAGAAAGAGAGGGAGAGAGAGGGAAAGTGGGTGAAAAAAGGAAAGGGTGAGTGGAGAATTCCATTGTCAGGGTTCGACGGGGCCTGTCAACCGGGTTTTCACCTCGTAAAACACATCGGCATGTGTTCTACTGGCGAACGTACGTTCGATAAATCAAATCGTGCCAGATACTCCGGCTTAAATTACTGCCAACACGTTGTCGTTTCGTTATTGCAACTATAAAACCTCGATTTACGTAACCACGTGGCTTCATCGGATCAAAGATTGGTCAAAGACAAACTCGCGATGGAAGAGAGGCTCGCGTGTACACGATGCGCAAAGCGCGTTCGAATGTATCGGAAATTTGGGACTCGTCGAGGGCGAAAATCCGACCGGTATTTCAAAGCTGGAATACATAGTTGAACGAGAGCAGCTAATCACAGTATGTATGTACTTGCTCCGGAGCTACCGTTAATTAATAGCTTGTTATAATTAGTGGTTGCTATTAGGAGGACATTTTCGAATCGTCAATTATGTAATGAACGGTGGTCCACGGCTCTGCTTAATAATACAAACCATCCGTACGTGAACCTGCCCGGTGCGGCAGAGACCCGAGTGAAATTTTTACTTTCCACCGGATCCTCGGTGCCTCGCATAAATCGCCGTTTTACGGTCAAGTTCGCGGAATAATATTTACTTGAAAAAAATCCCGTTCTCGTTTTCAAAGCCTCGCTATTTATCGCAGTCGCGATCTTTGACCGTTAACCGAATTTCCGCGAATAATCCGATCGCTGGCTCGTAAACTTTCTTCCTCGAATCTCGCACAGTTGCTGCCTGGACTCGTCCGAGATTTATGGCATTCGTTGTTTCCGTCGATCGTTATATATTTTTCTACCACCGAAGATTTACAGCTCCTGGAGAAGTTTCGCTTTTTTCTTCTCGCGATCAGCCTCAACCGGCTTTCTCTCTCGGCGTTCTCGAAAGACGTACGTACGTAAGCTGAAGCTCGAGACATCTCAGCGAGACTTATTTCCAGGCTATTGCGCGAATTATTATCGAGCCACGACGCTGCATGGTTAATTGATCGATGCTAATTAGCGCTTGCCGAATCCGATTGGTCGCGAGCAGCCACGCAACGCGGATCGAATATTCAAATGAGCCCGGCAGCTTACGGAGACGTAAGTCGATTTCAGGTACGCCCGCCGCGCAGATGTTTCAACGATTTCATTGCTCCCGTTAAATTACCTGGTTCGATCCTCGAACGGCGTCGCTGCCTCGATCGATCCTCCCTTCCGAACCTCTTCTCCGTTCCACCCCGTAGCGTTTTCCCGAAAAGCTGCCGGAATCCGGAAAACACAATGCGAGGCTGGAGCACTGCGCCAGCCGGTCGTCCGGTTTAAAATTAGCTCCACCGGTCCCTTCCCAATCTCTAATTACGCGCGTCTAATCACGCGTATCGCCGTGCCGATCACTCTAACGTCCATTTAATCAACGGCTCGGCGGAAATCCTTCTCTAATAATTCCATGCACCGGCGGCTCGGAATTCCGGCGAATAGCTCCGGCGAATAGCTGCAGCCCGGCGCGATAAATCGCTAATGGAATTATCGAGCCACGAGTCGACCGGCGGCTGAGATTTTTCCACGGATTTTCGGCAGAGTTGGGTCTCGAAGGGTTAGGTTTAGGCTCCTTTGACTCGACTGTTTCCGGCGCAGCCTGCTCGATTACCTTTGTTCGAACTGATATTCGAGATATCACGCGGCCGCGATTAATGTCGCCAGAACAATGGAGGATTCCTCCGAGCGGATTAACTCGGCGCGAACTCGGCAAAGGGACTTTTAATTGGAACTCTTTATGTCCCGACCGCGTGAAAATCGACTTTCGCGGCACGATCTCATTCGGCTGGAAATAAAAGGATATCGGCGGCGGGGGTGGGTGGTTATTAAACGAAACTTTGCCCGATCCGTTCTCGTCTCCTTCCGCCATTTTGTCCCATTTTCTCCCATTTTCCCCCGTTTCTGCCTGTCTGCCGGCGGAAATGTCGCGTTCGGATTACTCGGTATCGGCGGCGAGGATTCGAGCTGCTTTACGTGGTAAATACGCGCACGCGATGTTGAATGATCGTCTCTTGGCCTGAGTTTCAGTCGGCCTTGAGACACGGTCTAGGTTCACGGCGGCTGATTAACGCTGAAGGATTGGGAAAGTCTTGGACGTGTTCCGCAGACGTTCCGCAGACGTGTCGGGCATGCGAGGAATTTTCGACGGTGTACGTTAATTTATTCGTAGAAGGGTATAGACTCGGGAAATTAATTCAAACAACCGGCTCCGAAGAAGCACGTGGCAAAATTAACGAGACATCGTATCGTAGGTCGATAGATTTAGCGAGGCTAGCTTCGATTTCGGCTAAGTCCTCCTCGATATTTGACAGCCTCTAGAAGTCTCGATGCTTATAATCGCTAATTTTAAAGATTTCAAAGATCTGAAAGATTTCAAAGATTTCAAAGATAAGCTTAAAAGTCACGATCTCGAGTAGAAACGGAAATCAGTGGACTCGCTTCTATTTTTCACAGCGCGTACTTATCCGCGTTAATTGCCGGTAGTCGGGGATAATTTTGGTTCGGAAACGCCTGGGAACAATTGGCGGAATCGACTGGGGGATATGCTTGGGAAACGCTTTCATTGTTTCATCGAGTTTCAATTAATCCGCGATTATTCCCCGTGATCGCTGCTCCTTTCCGTGTTTCCGATATTTCTCCGGTGGACGCGGATCAATCGTGAATTACCGCGGCACGCGATGGAAAAAAGGCCACGGGAACGATATTAAACGGGCATTAACACACGGTCGGTGTCGCCGGCGGGACTGTCACGCGTGTCCGCGGTTTCATGTAAATTGGAAACCCATTGGGCGCGATTGCGCGTCGGCGAAAAAAGCACGCCGGAATTTATCAGTGTCCGACAGCGCCATCCCCGTTAGAGGACCGGAAGTAGATTCGAAAACGCATTCATCGCCGGCGCGATATCGCGCGCGCGCCAGCTAGGGGACACGAAGTTGCTTTTCCGTGAAACGTATCTGCGCGACGCACTGTTTGCCTTTTCCCAAACGCCAAATCGGACAATCCGAACTGCGTCGTCGTCTGGGTACGCCATAACGCGTGTGTCGTGACACACGTCGCACGAAACTGACCGAAATGGAGCAAAAAAAAAAAAAAAGTAAAGATAAAGATAGAGAAAGAGAAACTCGTCGAGGCACTCCGTCTACGACCGATCGCAGATGTTATTGAAAATCTACTAGAGAGGTTTCTGTTTTAAAGTTTACGTCGCGAGAATCTATCTTAGAATCCGATGTCTAACGTTTAAGCTGGGTCGATCGAGAACGAATAAAAAGTCGGCGGAATGTGGTAGACTAATAAATAACTCGAGATACCGTAATTCAATTCAACGTCTCGTATTATTCATCTCGAAAGAATATAATCTATCACAGCGGTCGGCTGGATATCTAGCAGACTGAAGCAAGGAAACCGATTAACCAGAGACTCGAATAGAATAAAGAGTCCGGAGAGTATAATCGAGATTCATTGTGATTCGTCTAGCGGCGATCGCGTGGCCGAGATTAAGAACGGGCAGCCCGTAAAAGAAACGTATTCATCCGTGAAACCCGAACAAAAGGAAGGCTCTGCAAACGTGATATTATTACCGTCGCAGGTAACCAGGCTGATCGTTTTAATGGGAGAAACAACGATCCGTGGACGATGCCGGGGTAACCGGGAATAAAGCGATCGCGTTGGTTAGCGTTATCAGGAAATCGGACCCTCGCGGACCCCTCGATTAAGCTTCTTGTATATTTCCTTTGGCATTCTTTAAAACGAGGGAACCTCCGGTGTGTTTGTTCGAAACGAGTCGGCGACTCGATTACACGCGGCGGCTATTTGCATGCGATCCGAGCTCGTTACGGCGAGGAATAATTTCGAACGGCGATTTAGCCGGTACCGGTGAGCGAGTGGAGAGAGGAAATGCCGGAAGAAAGGGGCAACGCGGTGCATTACGGGGTGGTTCGGACAGCGTCGTCGCACCTGCGGGGCTGTTAAACCCGGTGGCACATTCGCGGGGAATTATATAGAGATTTTTCTTCCCATCTCGCCAGGAACCCCTCGTTCCGAGTCACTTAAACGGCTGCTTTTCTCCGAGAAACCACCGCGGCGTTTAAGGTTTCAGACGAGGGCGAGAAACGCGCATGGAAACAGAAGGAAACACTCGTTCTCCGCCAACGTTCCAACTTGCTCGGTGAAGCGGCGAATATTTTCAGTGCGGCACTTAACTATTTTAATTTTCAATGCCCGGGCGAAAGTAGGTCTTGCGTACTTTATTCCGACGGGCCTTTCTTGAAACGAAAGGCGAAAGGCCGCGCCCCTTCCAGCCGTCCGTGACCCGCGTGTTATTTGTCGACGTTCGCTTAATTAACTTACCGTCGGAGCGAAGAAACAACCTAGACAGCCCCGACCGGCTGCGGGGTGAGGTGTACTGAAAGCAGCCCCGAAAACCGGCCACCCCGATCGCCCGGCAATCCTGCATTCTGCTTTCTTATCGGCCACGCGGAGGAAATCGTAAAGCGTCCTATGCCTCGGATAAGCCTCTCGCCGCAAAGGTATTCTTAAAGCATCCTAACCGTGAATTAAACCACCGGCGACGTCTACCTGACAGTCGGGAATAGTTTAGAATAGGATAAGGTGACACGGTTGGAAAATTTGTCGCGTTCATTGAAAGGCGTACAATAACGTTTCGGAAGAGGAACGCGACGGGAACGAGCATAAATCATCGACTGGCCGCGCGCTGCTGCTGCCGGAAGATGATGAATGTCGGCGAGCTACGATCGAGACGCGTTCCCTGAAAAATGACACGTTCCCTTGCAACGGAATTCGAGGGTCCGATAGAAAAGTCGAAGCGGAGAACGAGCGCGTGTGTGGAAACGTAGTCGAGGGGAAAAATCGGCGAACCGTGGCTCGGACGTGGCGAGGTTCGAGTGTTGCTTTTCGGACGGAATCCGAGCCACTCGTGCTCCCGTTTCCAGCTTTGCTCCAGCTTTCGTCGCCGATTTCGTTTCATCGAGTGCCGCTCGTAAGGGTTCGAACGTTTTTACGAGCGCCACTCGATTCCCACGGAACAACCCCCGGTTGGTAAATGAATTTATTCATAAGCGCGCGTTGAACTTGATCCCGGCCGGGACGTTTCAGATATAGCTACGGATGAATGAACCAAGTTTAACCCTCGACTACCGACGCGGATTCCGAGTCTGCGTACCTTTCTTCTCTGTTTCCTCCTGCGTTTCGCCGTTTTATTAATTCTTTATTAATTCTTCCCACCGTCGGGGTTGTTTATCACGGGTTTGTTACAGCCATTCGGACGCGTGGTCTCGCGATGGCTATAAACTATTTTATAATAGACAGAATTTACTTCTCGTTACGTGAACAAATGTCTTTCGATATATATATATTACTCGTGTAATAATTCTGACGAATATTTTTATTCGTCGGGGCGAATATATCGCGGCAAGGGATAATTTTTATTTTCGCTGTTGCTTTTGGTACGTTTGATTTATAGGTTTGTTGTTTCTCGTACTTTATCGTACACCGCGTGCACCGCTATTTTTACACCCCATTCGCGAAAGATCAACGCGATATCGATCTCGTGAATATGTAACAGTGAGATATATTAAATATCCAGAAGGAGAAAATCGACGCGGGTAGTTAAGGGTGAAACACACGGGCTGGCTGCCACGCGACAGGCGTGGTGTAAAGATAATAGGCGAGAAGGGAGACGTGATTCCAATCGGAATTTAATCATCCATCGTCCTCGACGTATGGCCATGTTTTCTATCGGAGGATTATGTTTGCGAAACAGCGGCTCCTCTCTGTCATGGTAATTACTATTATACAGGAGGAAGGACGGTGCTCGCAACATGTCGATAGTTAATTAATTCGATGCGAGACAACAGGTAGCTGTCGTCCGACAAGCTCGGCAAAAACTGCCATTCATAAGCGAATTAATTAGCGACCACGTCGATTAATTCGCTCCGCGGACCTGATCGACTACGTGATCCAATTCCTGCCATTTTGTATCATCCCGACCTGCGATATTATAATACGCTGCCGGGGTTACAGGCAGTCCGAGTTGGTTGGCAATTTCTGGCAAACCCGTTCTCCGACGGGGCCACGTCGACTCGCCTAACACGTTGACAGAGTGTTTCGACCACTCTTTTCCGTTCCAACCTCCTCCATACCCGAGGCAATTTGTCTTCGTCGAGGATCCAAACTTCTTCCTACGGAACCAAGCTTTCCTCCGTTTCTACCATAATTTACACGCGCATCGTCGGCCCGATTAATCTCGCACGACCTATTAATTTTTTCCTCCGACCACCGGGGATCTCGCTGGAGCCACGCCAGGAAATTTCAGCTTTCCGTTTCCGCCGGCACACGTCACAGGCGGACCCGGGATCGATCATTCCGTGCCCGATCACACGGGACCTTCCTCGTCGGTGCTCGTTTCCGGTACCCTTCTTCCAACCCTTCTTCCAACCCTTCTTCCAACCCTTCTTCCAACCCATCGTTTCTCCGTTACTCGCCGTTTCTCCGATTTTCTCAGACCCCCTCTGTCTCGTCGGTGGAATTTATTCTTTTTTAAAAGGCAAGTTACGTCGGAAAATTCGCAGCTGCACCAATTCGACAGCTGCCCGACGTCGCGAACGTTATTACCCACTGTTGAAAATTAATTCTCCTACGCGATCGCGAGTCTTCAAACGAATCTCAACGGAGAGAGAAGAGTGATTTAAGGCGTTTCGATGGGTAAATGGATTTATTTACAATGTATACTCGGAACTTTTTTATTTTTCCGCCGGCGTAGACCGGCGCGATAAATAATCTGTGTTTAGGCGATAGGTTTTCGCGAGGATATAAAATCAACGATAAAGTGTTGTATAAAGAGCGTAGATTCCTCGGGCCCGGAGTTATGTGTTATCGAACGTGTTGGCGAGGTGTTTTAGAAACGAAACTGGTGGTTCACGAGAGATCGCGTACGTGTACGAGTTTCGAGTTTTCCCGAGGATCCTACTCTGGATATCTCGCACTAGCCAGCCGCCTGTTGGTCAGCATTACGTCACCCTAATCGCCTGAATACGTAAACTACGGAAATTTGTAAATTATAAACTATTTCTGGGACAGAGAGCGTAAACCGTTAAGGGAACCGCGAGAGATATGTCACCGACTGTCTCTCGGAGCACTGTCCGTTTCCCGAATTAATTCCCGATGAGAAACCGTACGCGCCATCTTTTTTCCCCCGTTTTTTTCTTTCTGGTTCGCACGGAAATCTGTCTATAGAAATGTAAAATTCGAGGGTTCGGGCCGGAGGTAACGAGAACGGAAATTGCCAAAAGGCACTCCGGCAGAGAACGCTCGGTTCGTATCGGAATTCGATCCCCCTCTCCCCGCCGCGTCCCGTTGCAAGAAGTCAAACATTTACCCACGTAGCGCGATTTTCCTACGTAGCTGCCCCTAAGTTTAGCCATTCGGCCAAACACTTGTCCGTCGATGCGTGAATTACGCGCGATTACGGGAACGGAGAGACGCATCCACGGCGACTCGTTAATTATAGGCACGGCCTAGGCGGTGTTTGCCGTCTTTCTACCCGCGGCGAATCGTATATTTTCCCGAGATCGACGATCCTCGCCGCGATTTCGCGTCTGCAAGGTGTCACGTGGCCATCGGCCGCGTTCGCGGATGTTTAGGCGGCGGATCGCAGCTGCGAAATGTCAGGAAGTTGTCCTCCGATGCAGATTCCACCACTGCCTGCACTTTCCGCCGATTTTACTGCTTGCAGCCACGAAACCCGTGTATCTACACTCACGGGCCATCGTTTCGCCTCGTTGTTTCGCAATATCCTCACGCTGACACGGATCTATCGCCCCTCAGAGACTCGGCACGTGTCCCGATCGCTGCTGGATTTCGGGGTCCGTTCCCAGTGACTATGGTTACGTACTCTCCGTGTCAAGGGATCCTCGTAGGACCTGGGCGAACCCTCTTTTTATAAATATAAATTCCTGACCTGTCTATAGTAGCCAGCTTTAGAGACGCCTGTCTGTTAGGTAGCTTTACTCACGAGACTGTTATAGTAGGTCCACGACGGAAACGCGTTCCTTTCTTTTCTTTCCTCGGTTTATTTCAGGCGTTCCTCGGTCAATAGAGTCATCTGGGGTTTTCCGATTATAGCAAAGATGCCCGGTAAGGGAGGGTTATTTGTCGAGCGAAGACAAACGCGGCTAGATCTAAAAAGAGACGTCCCGCGTTCTTTTGTCGCCAGGGGTGGGCTGAGTCATTTGTCTAGGGTTCCTAATGTCGGAGCATTACCGAGTTATGGTTAAAAAATTAAAAAAACGGTCATTTAGAGCAAATGGTTGATCGAGCGTAATAATTCTAGTTAGAGCAAAAATCCTTGCTAGTATTATAAAAGATACGCGTCGCTTCTTTTTATTTTAATTAATCGTTTGAGAAATGTTTCGTCGAGTCAATTTGTGCGATAAATAGACGAATATCTCAGGTGTAAATTATCACAGGAACCGTGAACGTATTACAAGGAATTGAATTTTGATTCCCCGTGTCATTTGCGGCGGAACGAAACGAGGATGTTCAAAGCGCGCGATCGTAAAAGGAAAACGATGGACGCGGAATGGCAGTTGGGGTAGAATTTTTATTCCCAGATGGTTGTTGGGGGCGTGAAAAATCGTGGCCGGGGTAATCGAGGAGCGAGAGGCATGAACGGAACCGTTACGGAAATAAAGAGAATTTTCGGTGGCCAGAATAAAGCTAGTTGAAGGATTTATAGGGGAGTCATAATCACGAGTTCGCGCCATATATCTCGAGCCTTATCGCGGCCAGTTTCGTAACTAGTTGCTCCGTGATTCAGCGATCGTACGTTATTGTGCCGTTAAGGACATTTTGTAGAAGAATTTCGCGAGATCCACGAGAGCCGATAAGGGGAACAGCCGAAAGTTTCGTGCTCGTGGCACCCTGCTCTATATACCATTGGGCGTAATGCAAATTACAGACCGGATTCCCGATAAAGTTTTTACCGCCGGGTGTAAAAGCAGGCAGGAAAAATACCGGTTAATTTTGATCCCGGCGTGACGATCTCGTGGACGTAATTATCGGCTGATCTGCCCGGTCGACGATCTCGAGATTTCTCCGATAGAGAGGTAGGAAAATATACCGATTAATTTTGATTAGGTTCGGACTGAGACGAAGACAGAAATTCCAACTCAGGTCTTGAGTCTTAGACTCAGAACTGAGAGCTCGGATCTCTAACTCAGAATTCAGACCTCGGATCTCAAAACTTAGAACTCAGATCTTACAACTCTCATTTCAAAATTCAAGTCTCAGGTTTCGGGTCGCAAGATTCAGAACTCAGAACTTAGAACTCTCATCTCAGGATTCAGGCCTCAGGTCTCAGAACTTGCAACTCTCATCTCAGAATTCAGGCCTCGGAATTATAAACACAGGAGTCAGAGCTCATAATTCCAAAATCCCAAGGATCTCGCGAACGTAACAGTCGATGTTGTAAAGAATTCTGTCGCTGAGCGATCTGGAAATTTCTGCAGCGTCGAGATATAATTTCACCCGGTTGCGATTATCGTCGACAGGCGTCGTTTCGCGCTTGATTTCGGTGCCGCGAAGGTTTACGACCCTCGCGGATGTAGTAAAAGGCTCGTTAAAGAGAAATAACGCGTTAATGATGGATTCACCAAAGCTACATCCTCCGTTCCGTGCACCGGAACGATGTCATTTAACGCGAGTTCTTTGTCTTCCACGCGAGAAGTCTCGCGCGATGAAAGCTGAGCATACACGGTTGGGGTGGCTGGTTCCTCGAGATAAATGGTAATAACGTTTACCTGGTGAATTATATTAACCCTGGTTTCCTGGTAAAAAAATCTTCGCTGGCTAGCGAAAAAATGTTTGCGCGATAAAATTCTCGGCCGGAACAGATTTCTCGCTAACGTAATAAATAGTCGCGTTAACGACGCGAGACCTAAGCGACTATTTCGGAATCCTGCGCGATTTTCAACTGCAAGATCCTGAAAGAATCTTCTGCACGTTCGACATTTCTATTCCAAGCGTTTGCTATTATTATACGTGAACCAAGGATATCCTTTTCGCGTTCGTAAAAATTCGATTCGCCGAAATGAAAGAATTATTCGTCTATGTCATAGCGAGAGAGTAATCTTCGGTAGTACCTTCTCCGAATTTTTTCGATAAAAATATTTTAGTTAACGATCATCGAGGTCGCGCCATTGTGACTCGATGGTATCGGCTGGGGTGTCATCGAAGATGACGCGTCGGTCACGAAGTCGAGCGATTAACGGTGTAATCTGGGAAGATGCCGACGCTAGGGGAAGACACGGAAGGAGAAAAGCATATAAAAAGGCAGACGAAATTAGCAGAGGGGTAAAGGTTTACCTAGCTGATGCAGGGGATGATCCAGGGGGATCCGGATCCTTTGACCAAAAGTACTTTCGCCAAACAACATTATCCCGCGTTATTTCGAAATTACACACGGGTGTCTTTGCTGGCTCCGTGGGGGATGAAAACCGAATTAACCCTGTTTGCCTCTTCTCCCTCATGTAGATCCGGGACGCAATGTTTTCCCTCTTCTTCCTCGAGTTATCCTGCCCCGTTACCGATATCTCCTTTGTACCCGGCGGCAGACGGTCTCTTATCGAATTCCGCTATCGGAATCGTACGGCCTATCTCCATATTCTTGATCCTCGTCCCCGTTCAAGTAGACCTCCTCTCTGCAGGACCCAGCGTCTGCTAAGGTAACTCGGTTACCGTAGTTCGACTTGGAAGTTACACGCGAACGGGGACTCGGACGAAGACAAGACTGAAAGCTCTTAAGGTCGTTACCTCGCAGGAAGGTACTTGTTTACTCGCGAGTTATCCGTAATAATTAGGCTCGGGGGAGGGAAGGAGAGCGACTCGCATCGATCCATTAGCCTTTGCGAGCGGAAAAAGTTGTTTGGTAAAATGGCCGTCTGGACGAGGTCTCGCGGAGCCGTGTGGAAGGAGCGAAAATCCAGCGGTCGGGCCATAATCGTTGCGGAAATGGGCGTGGACGCGCTTAAAGCTTCGGATCGCCGTCGCGTATTTGCGGCATTTGAATGGCGTGCACACGGTAATTTCTCGCGGAAAATCCCCGCTAAAAGCTTAATTGACCGAGCGTCGGCGGGAAGCGGGAGACGCCTCGGGGAACGATGGGAAAAAACGGGGAGAAAAACCGGGGGAAAAAAGAAAACAGCCCGGGACAATGCGTCGTTGTTAGTCTAATGACTTCTTCTCCGCGCGAATTCGCGTTCCCGAAACGAGCGAAGCTGATGCGTTTCCCGTTCTCGTCGCCGCGATTTTCGTCGCGCGGATTTCCAATGCGGCGGCCCACGTCTCCGCCGCCATTGTTCCGCGCCAGACAATTTCCCTCGACCTGGAAAGACACGCGTCTTCGCTTCCCTTTGACCGAATTCTTCTCTTCAACGCCTGTCTTCCGACCGAACGTCCTTCGGCTCGTCTCACATTCCCTTCTCCCCCGAAAACTCGCGCCGCGTGTTTCTCCTCTTCGCGTTCTTCCTTTTCCCCTTCGTATTTTGGCAACGGTCGACCGTTTTCTTTTTTTCCCGGCGATGAAAGTTTGCGAAACAAAGGATGACGTGGGCGATTGGAATATAACGACGTTGGTTTTCTCGTTACAGAAAGCCAGATTGGCACGAATCAGGATCGCGAAAGCGTCGAGCGGAGCGGCCTTCGTGAGCAAAAAGAAGGCGGCCGAGGCCCGATTGGCCGCGCAGGAGAGCGGCCTTCAGCTGGACGACAACTTCAAGGAGGAGGATATTTTCGAGCTGCAGCATCATCATCTACTTCGTTGTTTAGAGAAGACCACGGTACGTTCTCAAACATCGCTCAATTACACCTCCATCTACCTTGACTTACCTTCCACGCTTTGCTTCACACTTTGCTGATCCGCGTAATCTACGCGATCACGACACGTGTAAAATAATTTCAACACGGGCTTCGCAGTAGTTTATTTCTAAACGCGTTTCCAAATTTTATCTCAATATTTCCAGATGTTTAGAGATTTTCCTCGAAACGCCAATTTGTTCCAGTTAAAATCAAGAACAAATTCTATTGTTAGAGTTAGAGTTCATCCCTTACCCAGCACCTTTATTACGAGTACAATACTACAATTCACGCCTTTTATGACAGAATGGATTAGACAGATTGACGCAAAACAAATGAATCCGCGTACTTTTATTTGTCTTTACGCTAATTAAAAGATGGTATCAAATTAATTACGATTAAAAGCTAGAGAAACGGTAATTTCCTCGCGATCATCCGCGACACTTGTGACGATCGCCGTGTCGCGCCTCGGCGTGGCGAGGGTCCGAGCTGGAAGGTCGAAGACGAATATTGGAGCGGGTGTGAGAAAGCTCGCGGTGATCGGCGCAGAAGCGTTCGCTTCATTAAGCCTGGCACAGGGGCCTCGTTTCATTCCGCGGCATCGGTTGGGAGACGTGGAAATGTCGCGTTATCTGAGAGCCGGTTCATTCTCGGGTGCGAAGTAACGTCGCCTGCTTCGAATCCAAGAGTCCGCTTCGCGCGCGCTGCGGAGTAATTTGAATAAACCCCCTCTGTTCGCCGTCCAATTTTAGCACAGCACTTGTGCACGAGGGATACCGTGCCACCCACTGAGTGTGGCGCCCGGCTTACCCGCGCACACACGTGCAAACAGAGAGAATAACCCTCGTGTGTCGCTGCGACAGGTACACGCGCCCCGCTCGCGCGTGTATAGCGAGCGCGCTAGCGCATAAACCCTCCTCGCTGTCTTTGTGCAGCGGCATGTATAGGCTGTTTCATTAACTCTGATATACCGGGATTTCATAGCGAATTTGCGATCGCGATTTAGCTCGGCTTTTCACTCGGATAGATAGTCGGATGTATAGCCGGTCATAGGATGTATAGTCGGATCGATCGCCACGGGTTTGACAGGTGATCGAACGTTAGGAGCTCGGCAGCCTAGAGTATCGGGATCCTTCCGTAGTTACTAGGATCGTCTTGCCGAAATTCTAGAGTTTCGGGACTCGGGCTCGGTCGGTCGGGATCGCTAATTAATCCTTACCGATTCCACACCGTCTCCGCTCGAACATCTTCTATATTCCGCGGACTCGGCCAGTAGGGCACTCTCGACGACACTGGAGGGTATATCCAAAATCGACATCAGACTTTCGGCTATAGACGGATCTAGCAGGGTGTAGTCGGATCGATCGCCACGGGTTTGACAAGTGATCGAACGTTAGGAGCTCGGCAGCCTGGAGTATCGGGATCCTTCCGTAGTTGCTCGGATCGTCTTGCCGAAATTCTAGAGTTTCGAGACTCGGGCTTGGTAAGTTCTCTAATTAATCCTTGCCGATTCCTCACCGTCTTCGCTCGAGCATCTTCTATAATCCGCGTACTCGGGCAGCCTCGGACACTCTCGACGACACTGGAGGGTGTATCCGAAATCGGCATGAGACTTTCGGCTATCCATTAACCGGAGTGATTGCACGGTGTGCCGGACACGAAACCGAATGCCGAGAGGCTGATAAATAGGTCAGCCGGCGTTCTGGAAATCGGAGCCCGGGCCTCGGTGGCCACTCGTGTCCGAATTTCAGCGGAAATTGTGTTAATTGCAAGTTATCAGGCAGGATGCATAGTTCACAAGATCAAGAGGAACCGTGCATTCCGGCGATCCGTTCGAACCCTGCCCGCTCTCCCTCCGATAAATCCAACGCTCTTCGATTTACTTTCATTCCGCGCCGATAACTCGCCTATTCCGTCCGATGTTTTTAATTGCCAAAGTTTATCGGAGTTTATCGGTTATTCTCGGCTACACCCTCGCTGATAGCCCCCCTGTCCTTTTCGTTTTCGTTCTTCGCCGGTTCTCGATCACACGGGTCGTCCCCCCTTTTCGCGGCGGCTCTCTGCTCGATAGCCTGAGACTTCCGTTCGCAGCCCCCGCTCCGGTGGGTGTACTTAACCCAGAAAGCACTGCGATTCCGGCCGCCTTTGTCGACTCGCGAACAAAATCGTGCATACGGCCCGAGGCGTCGTCGTTCCACTTCCTCCTGTCCTCTCTCGTCTTCTCTCGTCTTCTCTCGTCTTCTGTCGTCTCCTCCAGCTTCTTCCTCGCGACTACGTGCCGCGATCGAGACTTCCTGCCGGCGTTTATCCTCCGTTCCAACCGGTGGTCCCGCCGACTATCCTTTCTCTCGCATTTCCCCTTTGTAAAGCCTCTCGCGGCTCTTCTCTTCCCCGACAGACCTGTGCGATTTTTTAAATTCCTCGAATTACCACGTCCGCCTTCCTCTCTCCGCCGTGTTTCCGGCTGTCGGCAGTTTGTTCGACTTTCAGCCGGAATGATTAACGCGTTTGCGCGAGAACGAGTCGCGGGTCCGCCGGGACCGAGACGTAACTTTCGACTGGATTTGAACCAAGTTGGAACATCGCCGTACGAAACGCGGGACGTGCTCGCACGGTTGGATAAATATTAAGTTTCCGGCGGAGGAAACTCCGCGAGCCGAAGGGACAATGGGGAGGTCGAGATGTCACGCGTTCTTTTCCGCCTTTTCAGAGAGTGTTCTCCCACGATCGGTTCCTCGCTTCAGAATTTTCCAATCAAAACTTTTCCGGCCTTCTCGCTTTAATTCTCTGAAGGAAACCCGAGGCTCTCCTCGTCTGACGCGCAGTTACTCTCGATTGCTCGACGCTCGTGTCCCGGGTAATTGGCAACCGATACATTTCCGAGGGAGTCCGGGATCGTTTCCACTAGGAAGCACCGTGGAAGAATGACCAGGGCGACACAGGTCCGCGATAACATCGCGAAATAACAAGGACGGTGTGACCTTTCGCTGATAGATCTCTCAACTCCTTGGGCCGATAGATCCCGCCCTTTGTTCCTTCCTCACAACGGTCGAAAGTCTTCGCTACTTTACATTATACGACAACACCGAAGGTTAGACGTGACTCGCCGCACTTCCAGCGGATCTAGTCGTGTAATAATTCCGAAAACAGAAAGAACTTTCACCTACCAGACCCCACAGACTGGACCCACGTGCGACAAACCACCAAAGTGACGAACCATGACCCGAAACAATAACGAAGGACAGATCTACTCCTTCAGAACGTATCTTTCCGACACACCCACCTTCCTATGAAAAGCCTCTATTTTTTCCACCACCAAATACTCGAACTGAATTTAAGAAAACACCGAACAACACAGACAGTACTTCGTCAAACACTTTGCCTCCTTGCATCGAACTAAAATAAACTCGTACAACCCTAGTGGAATTAGCTGCGTTTTCGGACAGACGCAGACGTCGTTGGAATCTCGTACCTCCGAAAAATAAGAATTCGGACAAAACACCCTCAGATCCCGGAGATGGCCCTCTTGACAGGGGCACTCGGGACTCGGAGAGGATCGGGGGAGCCTCTCGGGCGGAGAAATCGTTTTCCTGTCTCGGTTTCGCGCGGCCTTTCGGATGTTCTTGGTGAAAAGAAACGTCGCGGAGATTCGAGGATGACGTGAAACAGACGTGTGAATGTGGACCGGCATACACGGCTGCCTCTTTTCCCAGATATTTCTAACGCGTCAGAGAGAAGACTCGGTTTCTTTGTCTGCTATCTAGATGACTCGTTCCTCGGGATAATAAGGTAACGGTTACCGGCGAAGAGAGAGGAGTCTTTTGCCTCGTAGCAACTCCTCTGTCACCGGATAACAAAAGGGAATTCCAGGAGGGATGAAATTGAACTCGTATTCCGGCCGGTCTGCCCTGTTCGTCATCGCCGCGGCGAACGCGGTCGTTTCGAAAACAACGCGGATGAACGCGAACGACGAGGAGCGTGGTCGCTCGGCGAAATGAGATTCTCGCTGCGAGCTCGATCCCTCGACTCTGCGTCGCATAGCGAGGCGAAGGGATGCACGCGCGATCTAGGCGCATTCCTCGAGATCATAACGACGCTGTGCCCGCACGGAATCGCAAGGAGAGAGAGAGAGAGAGAGAGAGGGAGAGAGGATGGAAACGATCTCCGGCGGAGATCTTTCGAGGCTGTTCGCGTGTGGTTGCGCAGCTCGCGAGCATCAGACGCGGCCAATCGGTGTCGCCGTGTCGGCGTATTGATTTCTTCCGGGTCGTGGTCGACCTCGATCGAATCTCTTCGGGAATCGAAGTCGTCGAGGCGAGACGTCATCCCGAGACCCGGGGACTAATTATAGCCGGGAAACGGCGTTAAAGAGAGCCAACAATAGCCTAGCCCCATCGGATTTTCCGATTCGCGTGGCAGAGCGGACGCGAGTCTCCGAAGAAACTGTTTTCCTTCCTCTCTTCCGTCCAAAGAAAGAAACCTTCTCTCCGGTCTACCTACAGTTCGCGTTTCAACACGGAACTTGGTTCTTCTCCTCCTCTGCTCGACTAGGACGCGAGCAATTCGGTAAAGTTAGCCCCGTGTCTTCTTCCTGTTCACCGAGTCAGCAGTTGGCGAGAGAAAATTGAGACGAGAGTAGTTGCACGAGCGGAAGTCTAGTCTCGAGCGAGGGACACGTTCGGCTCGGAGCACGTGGAAAAGCGTTCTCGTGTCTAAGATCGATCGATGGCGGAGAAAAATTTCGTCCGGCTTGGTCCCTCTCTATCCGTCCGCGTGTCTCCACTCGCTTCTTCCCCGGTTCCACGTCCTCTCCTGTTCATCCTCGGCGGGACGGTATTAAATTCGCAAGTGGTTCAGCCGTGTCACCGTTTTTCGGTGTGGCAATGCATACGCAACGCCGGATGTCGAGCAGCTGCCGCCTCTTCGCGGTCCGCCGACACCTCCGCCACTTGCTCTCTTCGCCAGTTCCAAGTAATTCGACAGAGTGTGTTCAACTTTTTCCGGTCTCCGCGTTTAAACCCGAGGGAACCTTTATCACCGCGAGCCTCGGCGAACGATGGCTGGCAAAAAATACACGCAGGTTAGAAACTTCCCTCCTCGATATACTTGGCAGCGAACCAAAGTCTTGGATTACGAGATCTCCTTTCGATTATTCGGAAACAAAATCGGTCTCGGAAACTATTTCCACCGATATCGCGCTTCCCAAACTGCCAATAGCTGGGGGTCGATTAAATTCCGTTGCAAGCGGATCGTCCACGAGTCTAAGGAGTCCGCGTTCGTCGAATCGGCCGCGCCGGAAGCGGATAAAAATCGGTGAATCGCGTTTTCTCGCTGGTCGATTATCGGGACTCGGTGGGACGCGAAGAGGTAATCCGAGGAAATAGGATGGAACGTACGGATAGGTAGGAACATCCATAAAATGGCGACAAGTGTACGGCGTTGCGGGGTCAGGTGGAGCGACGTGGCGAGTTATTTATGGGGCACGAGGATGGCCCGGCTGAATTTACGAACGCTGATCACCGCCTCTATTAAGCAGGGAATGCATATCCATCCTGGCGCGTCTTGCGGTCGCTGCATTTCTAAAATGGTGTCGCCCGTTGCCGGTATTCCTCTTGGCCTAGCCAAATTTCCGCGAACTTGGAATAATACTCGCGACGCGGTTCCATACCGGCCGCGTCGCGACATTTTCATAGCGTAGACGTGTTTTTCGAGAGAGGTGACGTCGATCCTTGGAAACGGAATCGAATCGACGCGATAGGATTACGAATCGGCGAACAGTAGGGTCGGAAAAGCGGTTAGACGCGATTGCGAGCGGGAAACGAGGCGAACAGCGGCGCGGAAATTTGTTTAATTTATATTTAAACGGCGCTCGGCTGGATCCCGCGACGATGGAGATCAATGGCTGCGCTAGTTAGACGTGGCAATTGGTAGCCCTCCAAAACGGTGTCATGACACGCGTCACTATCTTGGAGAGGTCAGTTGCGTTTATAACCACCTTTACAATCGGCCGTAACAAAAATAGCGCCACCGCTCTGTTTATAGAAGCCGCCGCTCTGTACGCGGGTTCTTTTTCACGCAGGCCTGCCCGCTTCTATTCTCTGACGTCAACCCCGTTGCGATTGTATATTTTCCAAATGAAAATACCATCGGGGCAAAATAACGACGGTGTTAAGTATCGCTCGGACACGGGGATCAACGATCGCTCCGGTACGAATCGATAAACTTTCCTGCGCCAATTTTCCTCTCTTCCTTTTCTTTCCGTTTCTTTCTTTTTCCGATCCTTTTCTCTCCTTTTTCCTTCCTCTCCTTAACGACGATCGCATCCTGGCCGGAAAAATCATAGCGCCCGGAGCAGTTGGAGCAAGTGCAATTTATATTCATCAAGTTCGAAGTAGAATGAATGATAGTTAGTTCGGTATTCCCGGGAACTCGGAAGAAACTTTTTCCTCGGCTACTTAACTGCTCATCGCGTATTAATTAAGCCGCCCTGTCCCTTCTCCCGGAAACCAAAACTTCTCCGCTTTTCACCGTTAAACACACTCGGTCCGCGATACCTGTCAGTGTTACTCCGACTCGGCCGACCAACTGGTCCGTTCCTCCAGCCTCGTTTCTTTTCACGCCAGTCCGTGTACCTTCCACCCTGGCTGTCTTGCGAGTCGTGTCTCTCCGCGTCTCTCCGCGAGATTGATCGCACAAAGCGCGGCATTACCGAACTCGCTTTTGTTCCTTGATCAAAGTGGAACACGCGTATCCTTGCTCCAGTATGTGACAAAGAACCGTCTAAGTTACCGCTTTGAAACAAAGTTGAGAAACGCGTACAGCCGCGTTCCCTCCCTTTCTATCGACTAGCCTAGAACCTTCTCGCCAGACGTTCGCTCCTTGATCAATAGTCACGCGATTTCTCTCGTCCTCCGATCTTCTGTTCCTCGACTAACGAACCGACGAGTCTACGCGAGAAATAAACGATCTTCCTCGATCCTTTCGTCGCTGTTTGTTTATCCAGGAGATCCTGCGAAGCGAAGCGACAAAGGTGCGAACTGCAGGATGTGTTTTGTCGGTCGGGTATCTAGGCCCCGTTGAAGCTGGCTCGTTTTATTTCCACGCTCGGCTGCCGCTCGCGGCAACGAAAATAAGAGGCTCTGACGCGATAAGGACGAGTTTAATCCGGGAAACGACGGAGACGCTGGCCTATTCCGAAATACTCGCGCGAATAAAGCCGCGGATCGGCCGCGGATTCTCTCTCGTTTACCAGCGTCGTGTCTCTTTCTATCTCTCTTTTCATTTTTCTCCTTCGGCTTCCACGCTTCTCTACGTCTCTTCTTCTCGCTTTTCCGCTTCTCTCCACCGCGGTGTTCGTCACGACCGAGCGCGGAATATTTTTCTCGATTCGCCGCCGGAATAAACATCCCTCGACCGTTCCTCGCGGTCTCTGTAAAATAATCCGAATTTTCCGAGTCGCCGCGGTTCCGCCGCGGTCCCCGCGGCTCATGAAATTGAAATATCCGCGCGGGGTCAGGGTATCGAGCGGCGGGGAACGAATTTATGAATGTTAACGCGGCCATCTCGAGTCGGTCCGCGCGGCGGAGCGTGGTCGATGTTGCTTCTCTACCGGCCTGCTACAATTATATCGCTCGTTTAGTCGATAGACCGCCTATTGACAAGGAAACGCCAATCAATAGCCAGGTTTCGAAAAGTATTCCGGCGTCGTAGATAACGTTCACAGAGAGATGGCCGCGATCGCTCTCAAAGCCCGCGCCGATATTCGTCTTCGTCCGCTGCTTTGACTTTCGCTCGCGCTGGACAGGCGCGATGTGCTTTATAGGTGTGACCTTTTAGCCGGAATTTACCGATGCGAAAGCCTATCGATTTTTCCGAGCGGAACCATGCCGGTGCGCAAGATAGATAGAAGATAGGCGGACGACAGAAGGAACTGGAACGAAAAGGGAAAGGTGTTTCTCGTTTGTTTCGTTTGTTTCGTCGTTGGACGATCGTAAGTCGAGGGTACAGAATCGTTTGGAATAAACACGGGACCAGTTGGGCGAGTGGAGAAAGAGAAAGAGAAAATGGTGGTTATCGAGTAATCTCGACGCGAGCTCCGCGAGAATCTAACGCGAAGATTCGATCTCGCGGATTGGAGCAGCCACGCAATCTCTCGTCGAAACCACTCGGCGAAAGTTGCGAGGGAAGGTTCAGAGGCTGTGCCTCGGCCAGGTTAAACACTCGTGCGACAGATTTCCCCTCGCGAGCGATCGATTCCCGCTACGAGGTTACGAACGGACTGGTCTATTTTTGCGGTTCGACATTGCGGCTGCTTGCCCAGCCTCGATTAGCCCTTTTTCCATTCCGCCCTTGGTCCATCGATTATCGGGGAATTCCACGGGAAATTCGACGCCTACCCTTTCGAGCTCCGCCCGTTAATCCGGGGCAAGTCTGGACGTTAATAAAATCATCGAGGAGCCCCGAGGATGTTTGCGCTCTCTGGTCGTGATTCGGAACGAAATCCTGGCGGAAACGGCCGGGACACGGCGGCAACGACGCGTTTACCTTCGCATAAACGCGTACCCTCCCTCTGGCTATGTACTTCCGCCGGAGAAACAACTCGCAACACGAGCCGAGCAATACTCGGCGGACCAAAGTTTGATCGCGAACAGTGGGACTGTCGCCGGGAACGGTCCCGCGCCATCCCAAAGTCGAACATCACGCCTCCTTTTCGCCTCCTATTTCTTCCTCTGACGCTTTGCGACTCGTTTTCTCGCTTTTCCGAGCGCCGCTTTCTTCCGATATCGCCCGATACCGGAGTGGACCATTTCCGAGTAGTCGAACGAGGTTCGAAAGGAAGATGGACTCGTATCGGCCCGAGATAGACCTATCGAGCGTAAAGGAAGAGTCGCGACGGGAAGAGGTTGTCCGACGAGGCACGTTCTCGATCTACTTTAGCTACTCGGTTGCACGCGTCTACGCTGTCGATAACGCCGATGAAAGGTAAAGCTGCCGTAATTTGCAAATGGAATACGCGATTTAAAGTTATGCAGCCGACGCGCGTAATCTACGGGATCGCGCCGGTGTCGGATTAAAAATGCACGCGGATACCGAACCGACGGATCGACAAGCTCGTTCCGGGGTTCCGCGAAATGTTTACGAATTTCCCTGAGGGAAGGAGTCCCTGGAATTTACGGCAACGGTCTATCGATACAGCGGCGTGGATTATAAAAGTTGGAACAACGGGGATCGAAACTTTAGACGGTAAATTACGGGACTGTAAACTTAGCCATTGGCTCTACCCTGACGGGGCACATACGTACCTTCGACAAGTTCTAGAAAACTTTATCCTTGATCTAAAAACGATGTGGCGCTATATTAAGTAGGCGGAACTGTTCGATTTCCCGTTTCCTTCTACGCGTTAGAGCCGCTATATCAACCACCAGCGAAAGATCTGCTCGCGATTACGTATCTCTTCCGTCTATTCCCTCCATTTCTATAATAACTCGCTTTATTTGCTTCGTTCGATCCACCGCGTTCCTCGACTTAAAAATTATTACTTATGATAACCGCTGGAACTGTTCTGGACATCTGGAAACCTTAGAATGAAGCGTATCGAGAATCTACAGCGTTCTTACCAACGATCATCTATATCCGATTACTACACGTATCAATCATTATAACCGCCGAATAATATAGCTAGGGATAATTCGTGGAAATAATGGACGTAGGTATACGCGAAAGCCACGTTTATTAAAAATAGATCGTAGACTATAGACTGTGAACGTTACAGTCACGCTGCATTCGCCTTTAAACACCTTTACACGCGCGTTCGGGAAACGACCACCCGCACTTTTCACGATCGGACCATCGTTCACTGGCATCAGGCATATTTGGTGCACCCACGAAAAATTCCTAGACACGATCTGTTTATGTACCTTTGCGCGTTACACGTTACCCTTAGCCGAGGTTTAAAACGATCGTTTCGGTTTTAACGAGAGGATTGGTGGCGCATTGTTTTACCAGAAACGAGAAAAATTGCTAGACACTTATGTAGCTTTGCGCACAACACGCTACCCTTATCCGAAATTTGAAGCGATCTTTTGGGTTTTAACGATGAAATTGGTACTTTGTGTTTCAGGATCGCGAGTTCGTGGAGATGGAGGTACCCTACAACGGTGCCCCGAAGAGGCCGGGCTCGCCGTCGCCGCTGACCTCGCCCGCGCACAGCACTGCCTCGAGGGGCGGCCTGCTGCATGCCTGCTGCGGCCGCTGCTACCCCCAACGTTACCAGGTACGCGGTCGCCGTATTCTCGCCTCGACGACCTCCATAAGCGAGGGTCCACCCTCGTCTTCCTCCCACTCTCACCAATCGCAGCCGAGCGGGCAGCCGGTGCAGTCCCATTATCAGCCGGTTGACCCCACCACGGTGCCGAATGTCGCGTTTAACGTGCCCGGTGACAGTGATCGGCAACGTCGCCAGGGCACCAGCTCCTCCAGCCCCTACAACGAGACAAGGGTGTGAGCCGGGCTCGGGACAGCGATTCCATCGGACCGTTCGTTCCTTTCAGCTTCACCCGCGATCGAGATTATCGGTCCCACGATCGTCCCACCCCACTGCACCCCCGTTCTCTGGTGAGTCCATCCACCACTCGTGCAGATTCTTTTTCCGGGCTCGATTCTCCGTTTGGGTTAGGCTTGGTTCGACGGTCTGCCAATTTAGGCTCCGAAGCTGCGTAAGCTAGCGTTTATGCAGGACGGTCTAGGTAAATCATATCACACGACAGGTCTCAGGATATCAGCGATCCTCCGAGAGGACGTTGTATCGGCAGAAGACTGAGCGTTCCATATCTTAGAAGCAGTTTAAGCAGTCTGCCTATTTAGTCGGCGCTAATTCCGATCTCGGGTCTAATAATCCAGCCAGTTCTTTCCAACTCGCGGTTATCTCATTCTCGCTGCTGTTGCAGCTCTAAATCTCGGTCGATCGAACCGTACGCGTTCGTGTTCCGATCCAGGGCTACGTGTCCTAGAATCTCTCGAGACTGGATCCTTCCGACGACCCGAGCGATCGGTTCAGGTTCAACGTGTCGCTCGGAAACGAATTCCCGGGATTCGGTTTTCCTCCGTGATATTTTATCGCTATTTTATCTACGCGCATCGCGAGTCATTCGGCGGGCGCGATATCAACCGGATAAATCCGCTAAGCGGTTGGAAGATTCGAAGATTCTCTCCCGCCCAGACATCTCTTCGTCTCGGGCAGAAGCCGTAATATTCTCTAAGCTCGAGCTCGAGTTGAAAGAATCCGTGGAAACATCTTCGTGAACGGAACGCGAACAGGAGACGCGAGATGGAAACGGACGCGTTCCTCGGAACGATCGAGAGGGAAGGACCGAACCGGTTGGTCGTTGATCGAATCGAAAAGATCGAGAGGTCGAAGCGGAGGGTGGTGCACTGCAGTCCGCTGCTCTCGATTACCGCACCTTTACGTGTCGCGCTTGGAGTGATAAATAAAGCGGAAGAACGCAGAACGCGCGCGTCGCGTCGGTCTAGACCGGCCGGTCAGACGAAAGCGTTCGCTCTTGCGGTTGGAGCCGGTCCAAAACCCATTGGACCGGATGGGGAACGCGTTTCGTAGGCTTGG
>NIJG01000112.1:4080985-4121432 GCA_002201625.1 Euglossa dilemma
TGGCCGCGCCCCCGAGATCTATCGCTGGCAGATAATTTCGAATCAGCGCGGCCAGTCCGGCCCTCCTCTCCCCCCTCCAAATCGTTAGATCTCTTCGAGAACTCGTAGATCGACCTTAGGGTTACCTCTTCCAGTCGAGCGGCCTTTTCCCCCGTCTTTTAACCCCTCTGTGCTCTTTCCGAGTCTTTCGAAATCTTTCGAAGCGCGCAGAGTAGTTGTTCGATAGTATTACCATCCCTTCTGCGAGAACGTCGCGAGCCTCGCGCGACCGCGCTTCCGAAAGCGTGCGCGAGGAAGCGAAGCAAAGCTCGGAATCGTGGCTCGAGATCGCGTGCTAATTTTTCCCCGACTCCTTGCCGAATGCCTGTATAATATTTCACCGGTTGGTCCAGCAGCCGGGTTTCAAGCCCGGGCACGCGCGTTAACGAGCACTGTTACGGATATCTCGATATCGAGAATCGGACGCGTATCGATTGCGGCAAGACGGTAGAACGTCGACTCGTAAATCAGCCGGCGCGTAGCGAGAGGCGACGTTAACGGGAGAAAATGAGAAGTGATAAATGATCCCGTCGGCTGGCAGATCGAGGACGAGACCCCATCGGAACCACATTAAGCCTCGCTCTCGCCTTCTACTCCCATTTTCCTTCACGATCCCTATTTTTCAGCGGTCCAGTGTCCTCCATTCCCTTCCGCCGCGTGTTAATCGTCCATTAATTCCACGGATATCCCCGCAATGTTCCCGCTCACCTTTGCCGGTGAAATTTATTTAAACACCGCGCAGCACGGTTAACTCGAAATTCAAACCACCGCGTTAAATCTCCCGCGTCTAATTTTAATCGGTCCAGAGATTCAGACCGCGTCGGTCAGCTCGCCGGAGCACCGTTCAAAGTTCCCTTTACTCCTGTCCTTTCGTCCATTTTCATTTCGTCCTTTTCTCCACCGACATTCCATCTATTACCCGTATATCGTCCGTCAATTCGCGAACTATCCGTTGACCGTCCGCCATTTTGGTATCCGCGGAAGCTGTCGGATTTACCGCCGAAACGAATCTCGACTCGGCCGATCGAACAACTCCGACTGGAGGCGTCGCGGTTCTTTCTTCCAGCCGCTTTTTATTAACCGTTTTATCACCGGTATCCAACGGTTTACCCGACGCCGACGCCAACCGCGGCAACGGCGAACGATGATGGAGCATAATAGGCGCGTCTGCGACGTGTCAAGCCGTTCACCAACGATCTTTACGTAAACGTTCGCTGCGTGAACCGCGCGTGTCAGCTGGCGAACGTGCACCGCGACGGCTTTAAATCAATGATAAGATTCATATGCACGAACGAACACGGGTCGTCGCGACGTGCGCCGTCACCGGCACAACAAATGTGTTCCTGCTGTGTTACGTACGCGGGGCGCCTCGTTCCCTCGGTCTGCCCGCCATTCCCCAAATCCACAGAGCCAAATACCACGCGATATGTTCTCCTCCGAGGCAGTTTGCTTTCGCCCCGCAGGATTTCGCGTGACGTTTAGGATTCTTCGCGGTGACAGGATCTCTTTCGCGCGTGGAGAAACATCTAGGCGTTTCGAGTGTCGCGTTAAACAGAAAACTGATCGATCTCGATCGTTGTCTCGCGTACGATATTTCGAGACTCGAGTTATAAAGGAATCGTAGCGATCGTTTGGAACGGACAAGGTACTTTTATCTGGTCTGAACTCGATCTAGGGTAATTAAAACGATTCGGTTGGCAGAAGACTCGCGAAATCGAAACGCTTAATCGCGAAGAGTTATAGTCGGTAGATCGGATGGTAGGCGATGATCTCGAGCCACGCGTTCCGACGCCATCGTCGAAGATCCCGATGCCTCGATGGAGGAATCGAGAGGGATCGACGATCGAAACCGTCGTCTTCCACCGGCGAATTGTCTATGGTCCCCGCCTAGGTCGAGCCTCGCCGCTCGTCAGCCCTATCCTACGTCTTCCATTTTTAGATTAAAAAACTCAACTGGAAGCCGCGCATCGAATCCTGCCCGAGCTCGTGCCCGCCTTCTTCTCGTCCGATCGCACAAACGAATCACGCCCCCGCGACTCTGGCCCCCTCTAACTACGCAACTCTGTCCGAATTCCATCAAGTTCCACGGGACGACGCTGAAGCATTCGCGATGGAAACCAACGGAAGAGATTCGGTGCCAGACGAAAGAGAAAGATAACAACCCGGCGCGAAACCTCGCGAAACCTCGCGACTAACGCTCTTTTCGTTCTCGGTCGGACCCGCTATTCTTTTTTTTCCCTTTATCCAGTTCCGAGGAATTGGATAAAGCCGCGGTCGACCAAGAAGCCGCAGCGCGCGGATAATCGAATCGATATCGCGCGAACGGAGACCAGCGAAAGCTCCTTCTCCGGTGGCTTTCGTTTCCTTGACCTTGTCCAAGTTCCGAGGTCGAGTATCGCGGGTCCCGACCGACGCTTCCGAGTTGCCAGTCGAAGCGCCGCGGCTACGCTCCAGCAGATCGATCTGCGATACCTCGAACGCGTTGTCGCCTCTCGCCCATCCACGCGTCGCGCCTCCGTTTTTCCCTCAGTTTTTCTCCCGATTTTTCATCCGACTTCTTTTTCCACCGACGTTTTTCCACCGATTTTTCGCCCGATTTTTCACCCGATTTTTCACCCGATCACGCCGACACGCGTCCCCCCCGGACGCGCTGTGTCGCGTTCTCGTTTCTCTGTTTCGTCGTCGAACGTTATCGTCGGATCCATCAGCGTCCTTGGGACTGCAGAGACGGGTCCTCCGGGTGACAGCGGATCGATGAAACCAAAGGTGCGAGCTTTCGGCCCTAAAGTAGCTTTAAGGAACACCTTCTTCTCGTAGATAGGCTCAGCGAGACAGGAATCGCAATGAACATTCGAGATTACGCTAGCAATTATGCGGACTCTGTACATAGGAGAGCGAGTGGATTATTATCCGATCGCTCGAGAGGATCGACTGTTGCCTTCGTCGTCGGTTCAGAACGATCGCACTCCTCTATTTGGTATTCCGGCCGGCTCGCGTTACGCTCGCGTTTACCTAACTTTCTCAACCATCCTGCCCCCGGGGTTATCGCAGATACCCGCCATTTTCTTCCGATTCTTCGACGATTCTTCTGTCTCCTCCGTTTACCTGCATCTTCCGAACGAACATCAGAAAGGAAAGCCGCGATTTTTTCCTCTTCTTTCTCGTTGGAAATCCGCGACGCGCAAACGAAGACAGAGATTTCCTCGATATTAAAATTTCCGTTTAAAAGCGTGATCCATCGGACGGCAGGCTTAATAATCGCATCGCTGATTCGCGAGATGGTCGCGGAAAGCTGTTGGAACGTTGGTTTTAATCGTGATTCACGGCCGGGATCGTCTAAATATCTCTATCCGGGATTTATCACGGCGAGAGACGCAACGACGTGCCGATTAATCGATTCGTATTACGGGCATAAATCGCGGCCGCTGAATTTCGCGCGAGATTTACCATCTAATAATTGATTTTATTCGAGCCCGTGACGCAAGCCGTGCCGGAATACCGGTCTCGATATTTTCGCGAAGGCCCGCAGATCGCGCGGCCGTCCTCGGCTCGCGGCCGTTCCACGCGGATTAAGGCTCGTCCTCCACTCCCGTGAATTACCACCTTTAATCCCGGATAAATCTCCCGTTGCTCGATATCGCTGCCTTCTTGTTGTTTTCCCCGTGAAACGGATTATCGAGCGGATTCTGGGGAAAGTGCAGGGTCGACTGGTGTACAGGGTGCTCCCATCACAGGGGATGACATCCTCGAATCGATCGAGGGGCGGAAATTTTCGGTCCATCTCGATCGCTCCAACTGCCAATAACGTTTAGCATTTATTCGCACTTTCCGTTCTCCAACTTGTCGTAAATCGTTGCTTTTTATACCGATTTCTATTCGAACAGAATTCTAGTTTTTAATTCCACGATTCGAACTCTATTTTTCAGCGATAAAATATTTTCAAATCCTCCTGCTTTCTCGTCGATACCAACGGGGGTCGCGAAGCTACGCGACAAAGCGATATCGTCGAACGCGGAATTTTCATCACACTCATTAAAATTTTAGCAACGATCGTGACTGTGTTAGCTATATACAAGTAGACGTTGCTTAATCGGCAGTTGCAGCGTGAAATCGTTCGACCGATCGTTTCCTCGCCGTTTCTCGTTCGCACTTCTCGAGGATCGACTAGCTTCTTCTACGATATCGTTGCGCTGCTGCTAAACAACCTGTGTTACCAGGAACGCTTCGAGCAACGCTAACAGTATACAGAAACCGTCCTTGTCGCAATCAAAAGATATTCGTAAGTTCCACTCGTTACCGCTTTCTTGGCGTTCATTTCCAGCCCCTGTTCGGTGAATTGCTCAAGTCACACGTGTGCAGTTTTACGATGCATAAGTGGTGGTCGCGTTTGCCCACAGACACCGTCGCTGCCGCCTAGAGTTATTCGGTTGATAGAAACTTTGTCGCTCGTCGTAGGAGAGATTGCTCGATGCTCGAGAAGCACAGCAGGGCCTGACAACTTTTCCGAAAGAGATTTCGCTCGATTCGAAGGCAGCGTCCTTTTTTTTCGGAGCTCTCTGCACAGAGTCGCTTTCGCGAGGTTAGTCAGTCCTTAATCGAGCCGAGGACGAGGCGTTTTTAGGTAAGATAGCACGTTTTGCCACACATTCCAGCGATCTGTCAGCGTTTCGATCCTGCGACGCTTCTCTCTTCCGAAAGAGCGCGCGCCTCGGCGCGGCAGGAAGAAATCGAAGATCCTTTAACGAGGCGATAAATCCGAAGGAAATAAAGAAATTGAGATTTTTTAATCCACCCGCGTCCTTTCGACCCTCCAACCTCGCCGCGACTCTTGGATATCTCGTTCACCCGTCATCGGCGAGTTTCGACGGAATCGTCGAAATCGAGAAAGTAACCCTCGCGAAATGGAAACCCTCGAGAGAAGATGGAACGGATCGAAAGAGGAGTTTCGTTCCACGGCTGTTTCTCTCTTCGCCTCTTCTTCGTTTTCACCGATACTACCTTGGTGAAAAAATTAACGAAAATTATCTCTGGACTATCGGGAACGACGCGCGCGCACGCCTGCACGGAGATCGCGTTTCCCGCTTCGCGAGCGGTACTCTTCCGGTTTTCACGCGTGTCGTTGGTATAGGTGGGCAGCAGACAGATCAGTTTCGAGATTCAGCATACCGCGACGCTGCAGACGTTCGACGAGTCTGGCGACTGCTGCCCGGAGCAGAAGTCCTGAACGCGAGATATGTCTCGGCTGGATGTTGGATCGCCGCGTTCCGAGAAACCAGTCAGGCGAACGCTGTTGGATATTCATTACGAGTGTACAGTCATCCTTGCACGATTATCGACTAGAAAATTGTACGGCAACGTGTGTCGCCTTGACCTTAGGGACAGCCAGTAGGTATACGCGTACACGTCTCGCTGTGTTCAACACACGTGCCTTCGTCGTGCGCACACTTACGTATGACACACACACATGTGTAACACCCACACTCGTGCTCGTCGATGTATACGTGTATACACGTGTCGTGTATCGGTTGGCGCGGAGGTGCAAGGGTCGAGGGTTCGAGGTCTTCTCGAGCCTTTCCTACCGGACAGAGAAGACACCCTGCCGAGTTTCACGCCTCGATCATTTGCCACGTACGTTGTCCGACAAGCATTCGATCTAACCCAGATACCGGAGGAACGCTCGTAAAACGTAATAGATTTTTTTCCACCCTCTGGCCCCTCGGACGATTACGTCCTAGGGTGCCCGGTGACATGGTGCGCGGGGTTATTAACGAAGGCGTTAGCAGGCCTCTCCGAAGTGCTAATGCCTTGGGATAACTGCCTCCGCGGCGGTTAATCGGAACACGTCGAAATAGAACGGCGCTTTCGGATTCGGAGTAAAAGCGAAGATGATGGATGGAAGCATCGAAGGGTTGTCGGACAATGTGGACACCTGTGAAGTACCGATGTGTCGTCGCGCTTCTTCAGCAACCAGTCGCACACACCTGCTCACACTCGCCGTCTCGTTTATTCAGCCTCGTAGACATCTCGTTAGTTACAGTCGCGGACGTCGTCGGTTCAGAATAGGAAACTCTGAATGGTATCTCAAAGGTACGTCGATCTCTCTGCCGCGTATATAGATATAAGCTTCACTTTCGACTCCTCCGTGCCTTTTCTTTTTCCTCGTTCAACTCCGCTCCGAGCTGTGCGCCGGGGCTCGGCTGGATTTTCGTCAAGCGGAAAACTCGCGGAGCTTCCGGCTTAACGACTTGTCGCGGAAATCTTGGAGGACATTTCCCGAGGGGACGCCCGGCGTCGTTTCGCGGCGCATCCGAGGGATCCAGGGGAAAGTTCCGTGGACTGAAGTCACTCGACTCGCCGCCGCGATCGGCCCGAATTTCGACACAGTCGAATTTCTCTTCCCACTTGCTCGCTTTTTCCTGCTTCCGGTGCACGTCGCGACGCCACTCGAGCGCGCGTCGTCGCGTGCTATAGTGCGTCGCGTGGCTGCTTCACAATGAGCCACGAGTGGCAAAAACGATCAGCGATTCTCGCGTGTTTCTCCGCCGGCCGAGAAAAGTCAGGAATTTTTCAGCCCGGCGCGGACGTTTACCCGCTTTTCTTATTACCCCTTTCTTCTTCTCGCTCGCGTTTAATTGCGAGCACTGAGTTTCGCGTTGCTCTTCGCTACGCGTCGAACCACCTCTTCTCCTCGATTATCGACCTTAAGCGTCGCCCAAGCACGCGTCTTTTGTCTCAGCGCCTCTCGCGCGCTTCGCGACGCTGTTCTATGCAAATTCGGTGATCTATCGTTTCACCTGGTTCACTGGCTCTCTATGCCATTCGCGTCGCACCTCGTTTCGCACGAAATCTCGCCACTTTTTACAAACATTCCGAATCTACTCGCGTGGTTCCGTTCTTCCGACGCATTTTATCCGAAATGCGTATAAAATTAGCGTCAACTCGACGACTCTCTCGAGAGACAAAGAAAATGTTCCGTCATCTTTAATTTCTTTCCATACTTTCCAATACGGACCCTCCGATTCGTGGAGCGTTTCTTTCTCCTTCGCGGATATCGTAAAAGTCGTAAAAATTTCGATTACACCCTCTGGTACCCCGTGAAAGGGTGATTTTGAAAGAAGCAGGGATCGCGATTTTGCCACGTGTTCGCATGCGCGCGAATCGTCGTGTGCTCGATAAATCTCGAGCTGCGGTTCACCGGTGGGTGCGGACAATTAGACCCGCTTAGACTCGGATGAACGTCGCCGGTTTCCGGTTGGCCATCGATTTATGCGTCGCGATGAGCTTCCGGCCTGCCTTCCAGCGAGAGAGTTGCGTCGACTCGTTGGCGCGAAATCTCGTCGGCGAATCCTCGCTCGCAACAGCTGACGCTCCTGCGAAATTTTCCGAGCCCCAACGGACGATGTTATATATCACGGTTACGCTAGCTCATTTCCCACACAGCTCCTCCATTTCCAGTCGAGCGTGCTAGCTACACGCCAGACTCGAGAATCTTTTAATCTCCGTCGCGATCTCGCAGGACCGGAGCTGCAGATGCTAGAAACGAATATATGGCCCGTGATATTAAAGCTTGGCCGTTCCCTTATTCTCGTTTTCGCTCTGGCTGCGCTTTCTTCCACGCCACTCCGCTGATCGTCGGATAACATCTCGCTGATCGTCGCCGCGGTCTTCCTTCTTCCACGCTGATTAATCGGTACACAGGGTGTCCGTGAAAGGGATATCATCGATCTAGACGGATTACATATCGCGTCTGTCTCGATTTAAACGGCCGTTGCTTATTCGCTGTTGGTTCGGACGAGGGAAATTGGTAGAGATCAGCTGGCTCACAGTCCTCTTCTAGCGACCACGTTTCCCACGACGCGATTGCACGCGATTCAACGCGACGTCGTTGCCTCTCCTCTCTCTCTCTGTTTCTTTGAAAGGAGGAAACGTGGTCGAAAGCCGTGGGAAACGTCAGCCGAATGTTGGAATGGCGATGGTTGGAAGGAATCCATCGATGTCCACCGTGGTGTTCACCCTGCGCTCGCTCCCCCAGTGGCTCGTTGTCAGTTCCGTTACCGAACGTTGCTTGATGGAAAGCTCAGAAAGGGACGAGATGAAAAGGGAAAAGAAAGAATAATTGTCACCGAGCGCGGACGCGATCACGCCGCGTCGTATTAATCGCCCCCCTAATTGCGTATTATAATATAACACGAGTTGCTTTCATGAATAACGCATAGCCGAAGGAACACCGGGAGCCTGTAGTGGAGCATCCACTTCAGATCAGCCAGGCAAGAGAAAATTGAATCTTAAGTATCCGTCTGAAAAGCTCCGTCAATTCACTTTTGCCGTCGGCCCAGTAACGAGCACCATCTCTTTTCGACACTTCTCCTTACACCCTCCGAGTAATCCACCCACTGTGTCCGTCCTCGTCGACCCACGTTCGTGTCCCGACCCGACCCTTTCTTTCTCGACCAAACACGACTACGGTGAATTTTTCGTCTCCGATTGCTATACCGATCCATGGAACCGAGCGGTCCAAACCTCGCGGGGGTGCAAACGATATCGAAACGATTGCTCGAACGACCAACGAGGAAAGAGCATCCGCGGACATCGCGAGCTCTAAACTCGAGGAAGCATCGAGTATCATTGGATTGGCCGAAGGGTACCGTCGAGGAGAGCCACTCGGGTAGATTAAGATTTAGCAGGCCGCCGCGGGATATCGCGGACCTGGTCGATATTTTTCAGAAGCTTCCTAGCTGGAAAAAGTGTCGGTTGCACCTTGCGCGGTATTCAGGCCACTCGACTTCTATTTTGGGTGTTGATGTTGGCTATTGTCCCGCCCCCTCAAACTTTTGCTCCACTTAATCGTTATTGGAAATTGATTGGTCCGTTATATATGACACTCTATATATACCATATAGCTGGTTCGATTAAATATATTGTATATAATGTACGTGGATCATGTTACCTGTGTATATTTTATTGAGTCGTTCAAGGGTACGAAGCGAGACTTACCGCGCGGACAAGTCCGTCCCGGAGGAAGGGCCCCGTAATCCTCGGATTCACCGGCAATCCGTACAGACATCGCGCGGACTCGCGATTCCCCGAGCCGGGAATCCTCGTTTCACCTTCGCTCCCATGCAACCGCGATAAATCTCCTTCCCGATGTCCACTGCGATGTCTGTACCGAAAAAGGCTCAATTGGGGGTGAAAAGCCGCGTTACCCCTCTGTCAAAGCCCGGTTCTTCGCGTTATCGGGCGAACGAGCTCGACCAACCGCGAACAACGCAGTCGCGAATGACAAATCATCGCCGCTGTTCCCACGTTTATTTTTTTTTTCTCGCGATAGAAACTCGAGCGTGAGGTGGAGAGAATCGAAATCTCCTCGCGAGTCGGATCAATCGCTCGGATCGTTTCGAGCTCCTCTCGCTTGCCCCGCGACGGCAAGAAAATTCATGAGAAATTAGTCGGCGCACAGCCTGTCGGTCGCGCGTCGATTACGGCCGGTCGGCAGAATGATTAATCGAACGCGAATCGAAGCGGACGTCGCGAAAGGACCGGCAGCCCTCGCGATTACGCGTTTTCCATCGGTTCCCGGCTCGTAATTATCGGCCGCCGAACGCTTTCCTCCCTCTGCTCCGTGATATCGGCGTCGGTCCCAGCGTCGTTAAATTAATTATCGTTCAACAGGTAAGTCGTCGGACGGATAACCGGCTGTAAACGTCGCGGCGAGACAGGCTGTCGTTTGGGCTGTTTTACGACGCCGTGGTAAATCGAGGCCCGTTTAAGGGGAAACCGGCCGTTTCGTAAGATTGGAAATTACGCTGCGGGGATTTAACCGGCGAAGAGATCGCCGGGAAACGTCCGTGACGCGTTGTCGTCGCGACGCGCGAACGATCCTCCGGGTTACGATCGAACGACACCGTTCAGTCGGCGATACCGTTACATCTGGTGGAACGTTGACGCTAAAACCTGTTACGTTAGAGTTCCGTCGGGTGATCGAAATACTCCCCTTTCTAAAATCATCCCCTAATCGAACCGTCGCAAATGCCACTCGGTACAATGTAAATATGTCTGTACATTTTGTAACATAAACACACTGTCGGCACCTGTTGTGTGTGGTTCGTCCCGTAGAAACAGTTCTCGTCCGTTTAAGGTAAGACCCATAATGAAAAAGGAACGTCAAATCTGTTACTTGTCTGTCTCTTTTTTGTTTTCATCTTCTTCTCTTTTTTTTTCTTTTTTTTTTCTCTTCTTTTGTTCCACTCTCTTTGATCGCTCCCCGATATATGAAAGCCTGCTAGTTCAGATTAGTGATACTTTTTGGGAAATGTTGTTACGATCGAATTACTATTTCTTCTCGTTATCTTGGCACTTCTCCTCTCACACACCTCTGTGCTACTCGCATACGTTACGTATTATGCCTCTCTCTCTGTTCCTTGGACTGTTTGAATGCGAACCTCTTCACGATTTTCAGCCACGATCTCGCGGATTGTCGGAGCGTCCCCAGTCAACCCGAACCACTCTCTACTTTTTCTTTTCTTCCGACGAGGATCGCTCGCGAAGGGACGAGGGCGAAGCGGGCAACCGTGAAATTCGCTCGCTCCTCTCCTCCCTCCGAGCCTCCGTTCCTCGATGACACTTGCCCCCCAGTTACCCTCGCGACACAGCGTCGCTGAACTCGCGACCGATTAATTACCGGCTACTCGAACACGCGACTTTCCGGGAAACTGCATGGAAATCAGCCGAGTATGTTGCTTCCCTCGTACGAGCCGCGACGGCTCGTCCCTCGATCGACTCGACCAACGCCGAGATCACGTTTCTCGGTCGATCGCAAACCCCGACCACCTCTAATCACTCTCTATTTTCTTTCAGCGAAACAAATAGTAGTCGTCGAGCTATCTTGAGACGTTTCGCTCTCGTCCAACGACGACTCCGCCCCGCGTTTACCTTTCTCTCTCCCAGACATCCACGAGAATCGCGACGCGCAATCGACCTCTCCGGCCATTTTCTATCGATTCACCGGCCGTTGTCGCTTTTGCCAGGGAAAACTCGAATCCTGCCGTATATAACCGGGCTTGTACACCGCGACCGGCCGTTTCGTCGATCCGAGCAGAGCGCCGGCCGGAAACGCGTCCATTAAACGCGATGTCGCGGTCCGAAAATCCGGCTCGACCCCGTTTTATCACGGACGCGTTCGAACGTTCGGGAAATCGGGTCGGGTCCGCGGCTGGCTGCCACGCGGACTAATTAAATTTAATTAAACCCGACGATTAAGTCCGACTCGCTGGTTCCGCGCGGCGAAATTAACGGCGACGAATTAGTTGCCGCGACGCCGAGCGACCGGCAGGGCTAAGACGATCGATCATTCGATCGTCCACTCTAGACAGACTAGCCAGACTTTTTTTCGGTTAGGTAGACGGGTTGCTCGAGGTCGATTGCGAGAACAACGAGTCGGAAAACGCGACGGACAAAGTTTTTTTTCTTTTTTCTCGCCTAGTTGGGCTAGTGTAGCCGATACACGAGAGAAAACCATTCCTTAAACTTTGCCAATCGAGCTGGAGCCTTCGAAACGGCGCGTATCGTCCCTTCTCGCAACGTCTGGTCAAGTTAGATGGTAGTAGGGTTCGAGCAGATCTATAGCCTCGGTGTTGGTAGATGGGGGGAGCGTAGAGAAGAGGGTACGAGATGGTGTAGAGTCAGGGGGTTGCTCGAGATCCACGATTCGTTTAACGTTCGATCCTGCCTCGGAACGAGGAGGAAGCCGATCGAGAATGAATCCGGGAAAAGACACGCGTGTTGTCTGACGACCACCGTGCTTGTCAGAGCGTCACACGACTAGAGATAATCCGTAGAGGTCCATGTAGAAACAGACTCTTTAGGGTAGGTGAGCTTAGCGTGCAACAATGTAGTGTGTGCTTGTGGTGTGGATTTCAGCAGGCGTACAGTCAGTACATCCCAGCGACAAGGGCCCAAGTATCGGGTGCCCAAGGGGGGCAGACCGGGGCTGCGATGGACGGGACTTACCTCGTCGAGGCCTCGTTCTGAGGGGCCTGACTCGCTTAGCCAGTAAAGCCTAGTAAAGCACGAGATAGAACAGAACACTATAGAACAGAGTAAATAATTAATAGAAAAAAAGAATAATAATAATAACGATAATAATAAAAAAAATAAATAAATAAATAAAAGAGACGAGGAGAAGTCGAACGGAAGCCGAGAAGGAATAAGCGAAAAGAATTTCGAACGAGCACGGATACAGGTTCGAATCGGTGTTTAGAGGCCGAGCACTCGAGAGCGTTTGGAGAAGGAAAGGTAACACGAGATATATACGATACGTTTACAGACAGATTTCGAGCCGGTCGACACGTACAGAGAACACTCGAACGAGATGATTTTCAGAGAACGGAACAAACGAGTGTAGAGAAACGGACATATTGGAGGAAAACACTAGTCGAAAGCAGGCAACCGATAGAGAAAAGAAATAACAAAATAACTGACACAAGACACACACAGCGATAATAAACCGTACACAGATGTAAATCAATCAAATTCTTCTATTTCCTCATTTCCGTGCCCACCCGTTCATCGACGACCGACCACAACCGCCTTGCGATCCACGTTGGACCACGGACACCAACGATGACGTCGTCGCATCCTCCGCCCATCATCGTTCTCGTCATCACACACGGCCGTCTCATCGTCTCCTTCATCGGCCATCGCCGTGAAAATAATCGTCCCGTTGTCTCATCCCGCTTGCTACGAATCGGCATCTTTCTCTCTTCGCATCCTCTCCGTTCATCATCCGCTCGTTCTCCGCCCATGGACACCAAACGAATTTTTAACCAATCACATGCGTGAAATCAACGGACGTAACAAACGGAAAAAAACAACAACAAAAACGAAAAAACCCAAAAACGAAAATTAAAACGTTAAAAAAATATATATATACATATATATACATTACGAACATCGAATATACAATTCGTCCACGTGAAACTGTGCGAAATTCATAATGAATCCGATGGATCTCTCTCGCGCGCTCTCTCTCTTCTTTTTTCTCTCTTTCACGCTGGGATTTTATGGACGATGTCGAACGAAAAATAAAACGCAAACGATAATAACGATAATGACGACGAGAACACGCTAACGATCCGACGATGGAACGGATTGAATAATACACGGTGATCGATGGATGTGGACGTAAAAAATCATGCGGGAAATAAAACGCATGCCGCGGCGTTTTCCACCATGGCCGCCGAAATATATCGCACGTCCGCTTTTAGAGCTTGTCTTATCAGCTCACCTCGAACGAGAGCAAGGATAGAGTGGTGCTCGTATATGAAGACCGTATACAAGTGCGGAAAAAGGTAAAGAAAACCGTGTTACCTGAAACCGTTTTGGATACGATGATAATCGATGTACATTACATACCATGTTATATCGTTTCGTTGCTTTTGTGCGCGCGCTCGCGGCCCACGCGTCCATCGCGCGCGATACGCTTCCGCTTGTATACACGCACGCGAAGTCTAGCGCAGTTCGCGGCGTCGCGACGCGTCTCACGGGGCTTTCGCCTTCTTTCCGATCGAGGCGAGAAGGCGCAGAGAGTGGGGGAAAAAAAAAGAAAAGGAAACGCGGGTAATAAGAGAGGGAGAGTAATATAAGGGCGGAAGAATAAGGGATCGTATCTCGGGATTTCTCCGGTGTTTGTCGACGTTGGCCGTCTTAAAGTTGGACGAAAAATTCGATCGTCTCTCGGAACCGAACGGGATCTCCAGTTCGGAATCCTCGAGTCGTTTTAAGGGATAAGATGCGTCCCTTAGGCTTCGCCTGGTATACAAGCACGCGCATTACGCGCGGCAACGAACGCGTGGGATCGCGCGCGCGTACAATCTTCCACGGTGTTTATCAAATGTGTATAAGATCTCTATATATATACATATACATATACATATACCATTGTGTGGCCGTTGGGAGAATATGAGGCAGCTTTTCTTGTCCTTCGACGGAAGGATCAGGACGAAGGACACACGAAGGCCTCCCCATGCATCCCCTTGGTGGTCGAGAATTATATCGTGTCGCGTGGCTGATCCCTGGATTGGCTTCTGGGTGTCTGCTTTTCCCGAAAAACATTTTCTTCCTTCGCTTCTTCCCGTCGCGACCTCTCACCCCTATCCTATCCGGGATCCTCTCCTACGTTTCCTCCCGCCATCGAACCACGTAATACAAACACGCGCCTCGACCGTCGTCTTTGAGCTTTCCCAATTTCTCGACTCGTACCTCGTTACTTTCTTCGCATCTCTCCTCCGCCTTGGCGGACTCGTACCTCTCGTTTCTAGCTCGCATCCTCCATTCCACGCCAGCGTCTCTCTACTCTCCCTTTCTCTCGCGATCGTCCTGCCGATAAACCCTTCTGGCATGATGCCTACTCGAACCCGTCGTGTTGCGGCTGACTCTTGATCTGGCTTCTGATTTATGCATCTCTCCGGTGATCCAGCTACGCTTCTTCGCTTTCCCACGTTCCTTCTCTCCCGTCTCTCTGCATCCAAACAGATCCCCGCGCGCCCCTCCGGTTTATCCGCCCTCTCGAGCCTGAAACCCTCGCGGCTTTAAATCCGCTGCTAGCTCCAGTTTCTTTTACTTTAGCGAGCTTTCCATCGCGGCTAGGTTGCCAGGAATTAAATCTCCGCCCCGGGGCTCAGCGGAGAGAAAGAGAGAGGCGGGCTAGGCAAAGATACTCCATAGTACCTGCCACTTAGGAAGCGTTCACGAGGCAAAGAGGAATCCGTCGGCGGATCAGGGTAAACTCGGGGAAGATCGTGTACGGCTCCAGCGAAGCAGGCCTTCTCCTCTCCGCGCTTTTCACGCCTCGATGCTTTTCTTTCGGCCATTCTATCCGCCGTTCGCCCCGTTTCCTTTCTTCTTCCTCCTTCTCCACCTCCGTGTCCAGCTCTGGCCCACCGAGCCTTTCACGGGGATGGAAAAAAGCACGGGGCGCGCGACAAAAGGGCCCTGACGACGAGATACCACGCTTCCTCCTCTCGCGTCCTCCGCGTCGCTACGCCCGCGTTTCACAGGGGTTGCTCTCGTCCTTGACACGTGGCTCGTTTCCGGTTAAACGGGAAACCAGCGCGGATGGCATCGGCGCGATACGAAGTCGCTTGTCGTCGTTAATTGCTTGATTCTCTTACCCGATTTAATTCCTGTCCACGGGCTCGGGGCCAAATTTAGGGTTTCGGATCAGGGTTTAACGCCGCGACTACCGCGCTGCCGTTTCCCACCGTTTTATTCTCGCAATTTCCGAAAATTCCGATACCGTAATCTCGTAACAGGTATCGTATTAATACATATTCGTTATCGGTGTACCGCGTTAATTATTATTACGCGTACTCGCGTTATTACAGGTAGCCGTGGCGCGAGCAGGATAGAGCGAGCCGCGTAAATGACGGGAAATTCCCGGCGTGGAAATTTAATCTTCCAGCTCCGCCATCTTTGCGCTTTCGTTCGCTTTTATCCGTTCCCCGGTTGCGAGATTTTTACCGCTAGCGAGCGTTAAAGTCGGCCCGATTCGTTTCACGATCGAGAGCTTCGTTTAAAGTCCACGCGATGCGCACTAATGGGCCCTCGGCGCTTTGATAAGCGAGCCGTCTGATCCGCGACCGATGATTAATGTAACCGGCTAAGGGAAGAAGACGTCGGACGAAATTCGCTGCGATCCTTTCACGCCCCCCTAATGCGTTTCCCTTGTATCGCGCTAATGCCACGCGACCCTGAGCAAACGTGCGCATCGCGTGTACGTGGTTGCATCGTGGCCGCATCGTGGCCGCTCGATTTTTCCCATCCGGAAGCTTCATCGTGACCGGAGGCTCGTACAGAACCTCGTACAGAAGCTCGTCGGTGCATCGTTCCGGGGAAATTTCATTATCTCCCACTCTTCCGTCCGCGATCTTATATCTCCGCCGTTTTCGCCGTCGTAAATAACAACCGGAGGAGTATTACGATCTCCGCGCTATCCCCCGGAACCGCGCGTTCTTATTTCCATTCGGGGTAATGCGAATTTTCACCGAACGGTTTTTATATGTCGTCGAGTTTCCTCGGACAAAGCGAGACGCGTCCGATGTCTTCTCGGCCCTGACCCATCGCGCGAACTCGCTCATTGGATCATCTATGCCTAGGCAAGAGCGATCAATCTCTTCGCGCTATCCTCTCGAATCGCGCGTTCTTATTTCCATTCGGGGGAATGCGAGTTTTACACCGAACAGTTTTCGGTTTTCGTGTGTCGTCGAGTTTCCTCGGACAAAGCGAGACGCGTTCGGTATCTTTTCGTCCGTGTCCCATCGCGAAACCGAGCGAACTCGCTCGCTGGATCAGCCAGGTTTAACCAGCGCGATGAATCGCGACGAACTCTGGCCGCGGGAACGGAAATAACGCGTTCACGGGCCACCGAAAGAGAACAAGGCGCGTATCTCGTGCGTCACGGGCTAAAGGAGGGAACGCGAAACCCTTTTGTCGAAGCTCGTTCACGCAAGGAATCCGCGTTTCCCTTGTCACCGTCAGGGACTTCTCGTCGATCTCGGCTCGTTACATTTTCCGCGGCCCGAGCCGGTTTACGTGTCATCGGCGCGCGTTAAACACTCGCTCCGGCTCGATGTCTTCCTTTACGGTTGTTGCGGCTATAAATAGACGTTAAGCCCGACGCCGAGTCAGTCGGAATGTCATTAGCGTCGACGGTGTATGACGGTGAACGTTGCGCGATGCGCCTAGAGGCCGTTGATATAAAGTTCCTGTTACGCGACGTTACACGGAAATTCCCGGCTGTCGTTAGCGCCATCCATCTCGCTCCGGCGTTATCTACGCACGCTTCTATCTGGTTATTACCCAAAACGCGAGCCGGTAGTAACGATAAACCGACCTGGCGTGAACGAGCCTTAAATTCGAGCCGGAAGCGTCGCGGCCGCGTCGCAGACGGCGTTCCGACAGGAAGAACGAACATCGCGGACAGGCCGGTTGAAAGGGATTAACGACGCTCGTCGAACGACGTCGAGGTACACGTCGACGATCGCGTCGGCTCGCACGAACGGGGAGAACGAACCGCATTGCGGTGCGCGGACGCAGTTGGCGATTTTTCCCCGGGAAATCCGACGGTTCGTGCGTGCAACCGTCGACGCGAACCCGTTCTCCTCTCTTTTTCACCTCTGTCCCCGTTTCTTCTTTTTTTTTCTTCTTTTCCCCAGCCCTCCTTTTTCTCCCATTTTTTTATTTGCGTACAAGCTGCGAGCGAATCTGGTCTGGTTAACTGGCCACGCAAGCTTCCGTAGGATTTTCAGATTATCGTTGAACGCATCGAAGAAGCCGTCTCTTCTCTTATCGCTGGTCGGGCTAAACGCCTGGTCGGAGGCCGACCATGGATCCTATGGTACCCGGGATTACCGTCTCTAGCGTTTCCGCTCTATGGCCGGTGTAAATTTCGACGGTTCGCTCGAATTCCGAGACCATACAGATCCGTCGCGTTGGCCGACGATTAATCGTTAATCGCCCACCGTTTTCTTTCTCCGCTCGAACGCGCGTACTCGAAAGACACGCGACGACGCCGGAGGCCAGGTTTGCGCGCGAACGCATACGAGACGCTCGACGGGATGACGATGCTCGCTTCGATCAGTAAGAGAAATACGAAAGCGAGAGCCAGCCGATCGCTTCGCTGATAAACAGGTCCGCTTTTGTTTTTCGCACACGCCCGAAAAATATGTTGTGCCGACTCTACCGAGCGCTGTGACGAAGCTTCGACGTATGTACCACATCCTCAGACCAACTTTCAATGCACCTTTATGCAATGCACTGCATCGTGGATGCGTTTCTGTTTGATATCGAGTCGATATACCGGCAACGATTCTTCTTCCAAATCAACTCGACACGACGACGACGTGTCTAGTGCTCGTCGAATGCGACCAGAAGTGGGGGAGAAAAAAAAATGAAAGAAAAATGTGAAAAATGATAAAAAAAAAGAAAATAAAAAATGAAACGAAACGAGAAAAGACGCAAAAGATGCGCCAACACGTGAGTAGATCTGGTATAAAGAGCTCGAATTACCATGTACCAACGCAATGGGGATTCGTTGCGAAACAGAAAACGCGTGGTTCGAACGACACGCCGAAACCAGCGTGGAAACGAACCAAAGGTCACACAGACGTACTGCAATTAAATGGCTTGTCGAAACGATCATTCTTATTGCACCTGGCATGTTTCTTTTTCAATCGATCGTTCCACCATGTCTCCATAGCAGCGCACATTCTTTCACACGACACACACGTACACATATGGACGCTATCTGTTTCTGTTCACCAAGTTCACCCATAGCCGTTTCTTGTTCTTGCTGTTGTACCGCTGTTACGTTTCCTTTCTTTTCGATATATTATACTTCATACGTATACGTACTGTTTTACTGTTGCTCTTGTTTAATCTGTATCTCTCTGTGTTGTTACAGTACCGTTGTTCCGCTTTTTCGATCTCTCTTATTCTTATCGTCGTTTACTTGTCTCTCTCGCTGTATTACCTTCTTTTCGCATGAACTTTTTCTGTTTCTCTCTGGATTTACCTTGCTCGTGGCCCGCGCGCCTCTTTCATTCTACCCCCCTTCCTCTCGACATCTCTCTTCGCTCGTCCGACGCGATCTTTAGCCTCGCGATGCTCCGAGATTCGGCCTTCGTGGCGTCGCGGTACTACTTCACCGTTTCCTGTTCATTTTTTTTCGTTTTTGTTCCGACCTTTTTTTTTCTCTCTCTCTCTCTGTCTCTAACGTTCGAAACGCGCGTTTATCGTTTGCCCGTGTCTTTTTTCTTTTTCCCGTCGACGCCGTTCGCGGGGTAGTTCATCGTTTTGTATACGTCATTCGATGCCACGAGGCGAACATCACGCGAGATCGCATCTCTCACATTCCATTTCATCCGAAAGGAGGAAAAAAAAGAAAAAAAAAAAAAAAGGGAAAAAAAGAAAAAAGAAAAACGAACGATAGCTCTGTTCGGTCTCGAGAGTTCGGAGATCCGAGGGACGCTTCCGTTCCTGTGTCAAGATATCGTAGAGAGAAACGAGAGAGAAAAAAAATATAAGGGATCACTGTGCTCGAGGAGCTTGCGGGAGAATGCAGACAGAGAGTACGCACGGATAAACGGTGGAAAGAGAGAAAGAGAGAAGGAGAGGAGGGGAGGGAGAGAGAGGAGACATAGAGAGTAGTGTAACACGCATTTACGATTATAGTTTCGATTATAGTTGCTCTAGAAACGTAGAAACAAAGGAGTGAACGAGAGAGAGAGAGAGAGAGAGAGAGAGAGAGAGGAAGGACGAGCGAAAGGACGAGTGGTTTTGGACGAATGGTTGAAAGGGAGAGAGAGAATGTAAGAGAGAATGAACAGAGAGACTCGCGAAGAGTCTCGAGGAGGGAAGAAAATCGAGAAAATGAGAGGTAGTGTGAGAGAGAGAGAGAGAGAGGGCGAGAGAGGGGGAGAGAAAGGGAGAAAGCAAGAAGTCAGATAGATGGACGAAGAATCTAAATTGAAACATATCCGAAATACGAATTGTTCCAGGACCTAAAGAAGCGCGGTTCCCACACCTGTGACATGCAGGCCCTACAGCCACTTCCGGTCCCAACCACCACCACCACCAACACCGCGCCTGCCATGACTACTTCCGGTGGCCAGCCACCGCTTCCGGTATCGGAGACCGCTTGAGTCGATCACCGAGACCAATCACGATCACCATATCCGCTATTATGAACAAAAAATATATCACCTTTAACAAACACCATCACCGTCCTCCTCTTCTACTCGATGAAAGAACAATGGCCGACCGGCCGGAAGAACGGTGAGCCTGCATTCACGATCTTTTAATCGACCGGGTTCCGTACGCGTCTCGTGACCAGCCGGAAGTAGTCGAACGATATCTCAAACGGATGTCAAAAGGGATCTCCAAGTCTTCCGGAACATCGCCGCGGAATTTCGAAGAATCTTGCCTCAACTGTTAAACACCTCGTTCTCGGCGATGCGATTTCGAGACTACTTCCGGCGGTGCACGTCTTGGTCGTTCACTTCTCTTAACCATTACGTTATTTGCAGCTACGATTAACGCTTAGTCACCGGAAGTAGCCTCGTCCGGCTTGGTCGTTCGTCCTCGAACGACGCGAGAAATCGGCCGCGTCTCTCGATGGCTACTTTCGCTGACTATCCCCGTTTTTCCCGAGCATTCTTCGTCCGTTGAAAAGAGAAAAAAAAAAAAAGAAAAAACAGAGAGAGAAAGCGAGAGAGTGAGAAAAGACCGTTCTCTGGATGCGTCTGGCGCGTTTAGAGCCGTATCACCTAGTCGCAGTTCTCTATCCCCAGCTGTGCTTGCATGCGCCGCAGCGAGGAGCCCGCAGCATCCGGAGAGGCGTCGCGACGCGACCTAAGTCAGCCGCGTTATTCCCGGTCCTCGGGATCGATCTCTCTCGGGTTCGAGGCTCGTCTGGATGGTGGCAGGCTTAGCGTCGCGGCTGCGACCAGGATTTAGCGAGGCTCGGCCTCTTAAATCTACCGGAAAGTCACCCCCTCCTCGACGTTGATCAAGCTTTATCGCTCTAGCCAGCCTAGAGAGCTTACCCGTTTCGCTCACGAAGACGCATCGAGGCTCGCTTTTATCGCTGGAGAAACATCGAGATCGCGGTGCTCGACTCGACTCGATTCGACTCTCGAGGAGAGGAGAGAGAGAGAGAGAGAGAAAGAGAACCACCGAGCTTGGTGGCTGAGGACGTGGACGAGGAAATTGAAACGGATCGTTTAAATCTATGGAGGCCCACGCATCGTCGTCGGTGACTTTAAATCCGAGCAGATCGATGGACGTTAAGCCGCGAGAGAAGGGAGGAATCGGAGAAGCCAGTTTCGCGGTCGAGTAGCGAAGATCGAAAATACGTATGCAGCGGGCTTCGTGGAGACCAGCCCGGCTGTGGCTTTGTAGGTGACCGTGGGTCAACATTAGCCGAGCCTTCGTTAGGAGGTTCGGGAAACGGCACAAAGCAGCTTTGAGAGCGGTCGCCGGCTGCAAGTTCCGGCGTTCATTTCCAAGATGAAACCCCCGCAGCCCGCGTTTGTTCAGAGATCAAAATGGCCGGCGGAATTTTGCCTGCCCCGTGACACTCGTAGCCTCTCTTCCTCCGTGTGTTCCGGTCAAACATTTCGCACCTGGCCCATTCCGAGATTGCGTTTGCCTTGAATTTCGTTAGGTCAGCCGATTCTTTCCCCTCCGTTCAACCGGTATCGCTGTTTCCCAAAGCTCGGAAGAATCCTTCGATCGATCGTAGGAGATCCTCGCGAATAGAGGGAAATTTCGACTGGCGGAGGTCGGAAATTTACGAGTAGAGATCTATCGGGCGGAAACGAGCGCCTCGCCACGGTATATCGCCGAGCCCTCGACTTTTCGTTTAATCGCGTTTACAGCGTAATTCGGGTTGGCCGATAAGCCGTGATTCGACCCGGTTTCCGGTTCGAGCCGGCTGCGAAGTGGATGAATCGGCCAATGATCGATCAGGCAAAGCGCGTTACTCGAATATTGCCGGCGAGAGGGTTCGAGCGGCCGGTTTGAAGAGCGACGAGCACACGGAAGGTGGCCCTGATCTGCGAAACGAGGTCGAAGCCAAATTTGCACAAGCCACGCGCCCCCCTCCGACCCCCTCTGCTTCCCGCGGCTTCCTGATCCTTCTTCGAAGAACGCGAGAACGCGAAGAGTAGTCGTCGCAGGCCCGACTCCCTCCTTTCTTCGCGTACCGTCTTTGTCCGGGGGTTGGTATAATTCATGCGATGGTCCCGGGTTGGACGATGGTCGCGAAGACAAACACAGGGACGGGCCACGCGCAAGAGGGATTTCGTCGACGAGGGTAAGGTACTCGCGAGCTGCACCCTTGGGAACCCGGAGTAATTTCGAGGCTCTTCAACGTTTTAATTAGGCATAGTCTTGGAGGAGTCCCGGTGGAGGACACTCGTTTACCATTTTTTGACGAACCTCCCGGTGTCGTTCGACAGTCGCGTTTCGCAGGGGTCTATAAAACGGTGTCGCGGCCGCGCCGTGCCTAAAGACCCGATTCAACGTTAGTTACCTTCGGGGCATTATTCTTTCAGGGAAATCGAACCGACCATGCGAAACTCGTCGATCGCGGCCCGTTAAAACGCTAGCCGAATGCTAAATAATAGCGTTCCACGCGACCGAGCGACCATTCTTTTTCTTTTCTCCTTTTTTTTCCTCCTTTTTTTCTTCCACTTCTTTTCAACGTTGCCCCCGGCGGAGGCACTCGAAGGGGTGGTAAACAGGCGCGAGGAATGCAGCTTTAGATATCGAGCGGCCGCGCGCGAGACACCGACGACCGCCGGTCGAGTGTGTTATTTCCATCGGTGGCTTTTCTTCGGCGCTGGCTAAGTTCGTTGTCAGCGGCACGGCTGCCTTGGCGAAAGGCTTCACTTACAGACGGGGACACTCGAGAGTCGACCAGCCGCTCTCCTTTTCCGTCCTCTCCACTTCACAGGGTTCGGGGCTACGGGATCCGTTTTGCCAGGCCTGTTCTTAGCCCAACAATCGGTTCTTCTTCGTTCGCTCCCTCCTTCCTTCCTTCCTTCCTTCCTTCCTTCTTTGCCCTTTTCTTTTCCTCCGCGCCGCCGTGACCGAGTTTCAAAGGAGGCCTAGTTCCCGCGAGCGCGCGCTCGCGCGAGCACCAACTTCTCAGGCTTCCTGAAACGTCGCGAACAATAAGCTCGAAGCAACGACCGAGAAACGGATCCGAGACACGCGCCTTCTCTTCCTCTGTATACCCACGTTTCTTCTTTCCCTTCTTTTTCCATTTTTATTCTCCCTTTGTTTTTCCCACTCGGACCAAGTGGCTCTGTGTCGTCGTCCGAAAATAGCGGCTCTTTTTATCGCGCGGCTTCTCGAACGGCACCAGCAGCGGTAGCTTTCGCGGAGAACCAGTCGCGGAATTTCGGCTGTCCGGCGTAATTTCCTCCAAGCACTAGAGTCTAGAATTTTTTAATTATCCCGTGCCAGGCGCTCGAGGTTTATTAATCCCTGATAATAGGATTGCCACTCGTAAAAGTCCTCGGAAACTGCGCTTCGCGCGTCTTTTTATCGCCTCGGCTGCGCCGCGAATCACGCTATAACCAGGAAATTCCGATCCTTGGATCGCGAACCAACGTCACGAACGTATATTACTCGCGCGTTAGCCGAGAAAATTCGCGGATTCTCGAGGTAGGTTAACGAGGTTAAAACGAAGCGTTCGGATACTTTATCCTCGATTTCTCGGCTCGTTCTCGTTCGCTTCCCCGATCGCGCGACAATGCGCGTTTCGCGTTCCAAACGCACGCGAGTTCCCGGCGAACTTTGCTGCTTGTCCGATCGTCGTCTTCCGCCCGAATTCCGATGCCTCGAGAAACCTGTTCCGCGCGGTTTTGTAATCGCGAGGAGGTCTCCCTCGAGGCGAGGAGCGGGTGAAAAGTCGCGAACGAGGCAGGAGCAGTCGTAGAAATTCCGTGAAAGACGCGCGTTCCCCGTGAAACATCGTCTCGCGAATGCTTTGACACGCCTACGAGAACGAGATTTCACGCGTCGCCGCGTTTTAATGGTAATCTCGGCGAGATTTCGCGCGACGCGATTCACGAGCCTGGAATTTTTCGCGGCAATGCTCCGCGCTCCTCCGCGAAAACGGCTTTTCCCGGTTTCGTTCCACGACCAAGATTTTCCCCCTCGGCGAGCTCGTTTCGTTACCTTCAGCCTGGCGGCGCATGGTTAGGCAAAAGTGATTGGACCAGGACCAAGTGCTCGTCTTCCCGCGCTATTTCCCCGGTTTATTACCGGCAGAAAAATTTCTCCCTCCATTTCTCCCGCGATTTCGCCCAGCGAACGTCCGTCGATCTCGCGTCGCTGGCTTAAGCGTCCCTTGATTTCTCCGTGTATAATTTATGCACGATTCTATAGCCGCGGTGGCGTTCGTTTAACGAACGACGGGAACCGTGAAGGAGGTCAAAGAAGAAGCATAACTCGCTACACGATCTCAGCCATCGCTCGGCCGTCGGTGTGTTGGAAAAAGGAAAAGACCGCGGGAAAGAGAAGAGAGAAATCGGGTAAATGAAAAGATAGTTTCTCGAGCGACGAACCAGCGACAGAGTCGAGTGCCTCGATCGATCTTTCGAACCGCTGCATCTCGCGTGCAAAGCCAGTGTAGCAGGCCGCTTTTAATTTCAGTAAGGAAAGAGAGACAGACGCGAGATTCGATGGCGCCTCCGGTGGCAGGCGTCATGATCTATCGTCGCAGACCGAGAGAAATAAAGAGAAAGAGAGAAAGAGAGAGATAGAGAGAAAGAGAGAGAAATTCCACGGAGCGAAGGAAATGAAAGAGAAATCGTTCAACGACGAACCAGCGACGTCCTCGAGGAGGACGGAGGGCCTCTCGTTCTCGAAGAGCAAAGGATTGCCCGCGACTCGAAGCTGGACGGAAGCCGGCGACCGGAAGACGCGAAGAAGACGCGAAAACGAGGAAGACGAAGAAGAAGAAGAAGAAGAGGAAGCGAAAGAAGAAGGAGAAGAAGAGGACTCGTCGCCGATCATCGAACCCGCAATTCCTCGGGCTTTTCGAGGACGAAGACTCGCGAAATGCACGCACCCGCGCCTGCACGCCACCTTGTTCTTTCTGTTTCCGCTCACGACATAGGTGGATCGATGAATTTTAGCCCCGCCTCGAACCGCGCCAGCTGCGCCGCTTTCCGCTCGGGAACGCGAGAAGGAAATCGCGGAACGGGAGGACGTAGAACGCGGTCCGGATCGGCGTGAAATCGGCCGTGGCCGGTGGAAAATTCGGCTCGCCGATGCGTGCAGCTCGATCGACACTGCCTCCTGCTGTTCCCGCGTCGGAAAGAAGCTTTTTCAATTGCGAGCCGTCCGGCGGAAAATGCCACGCGACTCGATGATTTCCAGGACAACTGGCGCGCGTTCCAGGACCCTCGTTATTTCCGGGATCCGCGCGTCGATCAATCCGCCCGGGGAAACGAGCGTAGTCGCGAGCGTAGATCGGTCGATCGAGTTTCGCTCGCGCGATTCCGGCCAAACCTTCGCCCCGTCCCTTCGCGCTCCTCGAGGCGAAGCGAGCGGATCGCCGCGAGTGTTTAGACGGGCCAAGGGCCTGCTAGTTGTAAGGATAATCGATTTTTAAAATAATCAACGCGGCCGCGAGAGAAATTCGATCGATCCCCGAAACGAAACGACGCGGTTTCTCGTAAGGAGTCTCTTAACTCGCTAGGTTTAATTTAGCAAACGATACACTTAAGGGTACGCGAGACGACGACAACGATCGATCGATCGGTCCAAAGGGTTGTAGAAACTGGGAGGAAAAATATCTCGGGTCCAGGATGGCGGTCGTGAAACGCTGGGGAGGGTTTTCTGGCGTCCTTTCCGGCTGTGAGGGACGCGAACAGACGGCGAGCGTTCGTTGCTCGGGAACCGCGTACCTCGATACTCTAAATAAAAGTAAGATGATGCCCTCGTTCTTTCAAGACTCTTCCGCGAGTCCAATTTTCGTTCTTTTTTTCCCTAGATAGTAATTCGTCGATCAAATAGCCGATTAGTAATCGAACGATCTGTCGCGTGGCCGATCGCGGATCGCGCACGGTCCTCTCTGCTCCCGTTTCGATTCCACGCGCGTCGGATATCGAATATTTCGCGTGCCATTTTTTCTAATTTTATCGGAATTCGCGATTCGCGGACGAGGAGAATTCGGGAGGGAAGGATCGTGGGGTCCGCGATCGATCCGCGTTTGCCTGGAGGGGACCTTCTTTTGGGCGACAATAGACTAACGAGGAATCGGTGTTTTAATTTCAACGTCGCTGTAAATAATCGTGAAGGCATGGGGGAGGGGAACGTCTCGTGTTGTCTGTAATTAACTTTGTAATTAATCGTAAACGATCTAAAGGAGCGAGGACGAAGAAACGGGGAGAAAGAAGAGAACAAAAGGCAGAGAAAAGAAAAGAGACAGAGAGCATATATATATATATATTATATTATAAATGAAAATAAGAAAAGGGATATATTATATATATATACATAAAGATACAGATATATTCTACAGGTAAACGTTACACGTACACGCACACGCGAACGTAAAATACGTCGAAACGAGGGGAAAGACGACAGGAGAACACGTTGACACGCGTTACTGATTCACACGCGCGCACACACACACGTACACACACACACACGGACACACTTGCAGCACCATCGCGTCGCGCAATAAAACAAATTCTAAATCAACTTTCAAACTAGAATGCGTGCCTGAGTGCGTGGGAGAAAACAACCCCGCGAGCCACCGAGCCACCCTCTAAACCCAAACCTAATCTTCCGGTCTCTGGAATTTTAGCTAATTTTGCACGAGCGAAAAAAGGAACTGCTCGGATCGGTGAAAACGCCGCGGAGAAATCGAAGGTTGCAGCGACTTTGGCTTCTAGCTACGGATTAATCGGATTCAGCGCTCGAAAATAGGTCTATCGGAAGTTCCGGGAACGTGGGAAAATTTCAATTCCTTTCCGTGAAATCAGCTTCTTCCAATTAACGTTTTAAATAAGCGATCGTACCCGGATATCGCCTGCCTCGGATATTTTCGACGGTTTTCCGAAGCTTTTCGGCAACGGAGAGAAAGAGAGCGTCCCGAATTACTTTGAAAAACTCAATTTCCCTCCTCCTAATTCGAACATCCGCGGTTAAATAAAAATGTAGAACAGACTTGGAATACTTGGCGCACGGGGGAAAAGAAGAAGAAGAAGAAGAAGAAGGAACGATCACCGAGGTCGGAAAGTTGTTATCGTAGAATAGGAAAGTTGCGCCATCAGAGGCGCGGTTCGGTGGCTTCCGGGTTAGAGAAAGAGGTGAACGTGAATTTAAGTAAAATTAAAAAGAAAAAAAAGCAGATTATTATATTATATGATCGTAGAGATAATCGAGAATAACGTGTCAGGTCCTTCGTCGTCCAAAGTGCTGCAGTTGTATCGCGAGATCGCGTATTAAAAGCGAACGAAAATTTCTGAATTATAGAGAATAAAAACAGAAAGAAAGAGAGAGAGAAAGAGAGAGTGGAAAAATGAGAGAAACGGAGTAGGATTAAAAGTACGATAAAATGGAACGTAGCAAAACGATGGCTCGAGCTTAATCCGAATTTAAAGATAATACCTCTCTCTCCACCTTTAAATTCCATCGATCCCTCGATGTTACCGTACATTTTTTATTCCCTCCTTGCCTCGCAGAAATTCTAATAAATTCCGAAAGCTGAAGAAAAAGCAGAGGAAAACGAGGCTGATACGCAACGTCCCCGTTTCGCGTTTGTTAGCCGAGAAAAATGGCTGTCCGGGTTAAGCTTCGACGCCATGTTGCCTTCGCGGGCAATCCGAAGGAATTGCTGGGAAATTTGACGAACGAAGGGTGCGATAAAAACGGCGAGAATAGAGAGAAGGAAAAGAGGGTAGCGGTCACGCGCGATTAATTCGCCGAAATGAATTAGTCGGTTGGTTGTTGACCGAGTTGTCGCGCCTTTTGCTTCCGGTTCGCGGCGCGGCGTTGGATTCAGCGCGAAGCTTTTCTGCTCGGTCTACGATTTCGATTACGGATCGTCGGGAGTGACCGGTTCGTCCATTTCCTGCCGCGTGGTTTCTCGTGGCGTCGGCCGGAAATCGCGTCGGTGCTGCCGCGGCCGGCCAATTCGCCGGCTAATCGATCGGTCTCCAGCCGGCCGAGCTACGCGACCAATTTTCGGCCGATGAAAAGGAAAGGACGAAACGCTGGCTCCGACGGTGCGTGTGCACCACGGGGTGGAGGCTACTCGACGCTGATTCCTCTCGTTCGAGGGACGCGACAAACTTTTCTAGCCAGCCGTCGAGAAGGGAAGAAAGAATCGCTATCGTTTTGGTATTCGTCCTATCCCGGACTGCTTTTTCTTTCTTCTTTAACGGGATATCTCCGATTTCTTTATATCCGCGTTTGGTTTATTTTTGTCTCACCTGTTTTCGCTGGTTTCGTTTGACTTGCTCGGTGCACGAGGAACGAGAAGACGAAGGGAAGAGACGCGATCGAAGGGAAGCGAGGAACACGAATAACGAGTCTTTCAATTCACTACCGTACTGCCAATTTTTCCGATGCGACGCGTAAATAACTTTAATAAGGGTTTAAGGCGAGGCGAACCGGCGCGACGAGCGACACGATTCGCGTCCACACGCGCTCGTCCGATCCGTTCGTTTTCTTTCGTCGCTCCGAAGTCCTGACGGAGGGCTTATCCCGCGACGTTTCCGGCGGGGCGCGTCACAGAGGGTGCTGCTCTTCCTCGGATATTCCAATTTCCGACCATCCTATCGCCGCTTTCGTTCTGTTCCCTCGACGCCGCGCGGACCAGACCGCGTGAGAAACGCTGCGACTCTACGGATCGTTCCGCCTAAACGAAACGGACGCGGAGGATAGAAAGATTTCGCGGCGAAGAATCGAGAGGAAGAGAAGAAAGCTTCCGCTTCGTTCCGCGTCGATCGAAAGCGGCACCCTCTGCGCCGGCCCCTCCGGCGGACCTGCTTTTGCATCGTGAACGGAAAAGCGATCCTTTTGTAATCAGGACACCGTCCACAGGACCTGCGAGCGTAGCAGGATCGACCAATGTTCCTGACACGCTCGACCGTGATTGCGATTCGCGCCGATCGACCGGCAGAGATCGAGGCCGTCTACGAAACCCGACGCGAGATCACGCGTCGAACCTGCCTCGATGATACACGGAAACGGATACGCGCACCTATCGACACGCGTAGATCCATCCACGGAGAATTCTATTGTGCTCGCACCACGCGTGGGACAATCGCGCGAGGCGTTGAGAAACGAAAGATGGGGGCATCGGGACGGAGACAATCGGCGGCGAGTTGAACGTCGCGGAAACGGATACGAATTTCGAAACGCACGGTACGATTTCGCGGAATTTCGCGATGGCGGCTCGCGTAACGCGGAACCGCGTTTACGTAAACTGTTCGGCGAGGGATCGCAGGTTTGCGCGCACACGTGTCCCGACGGGAAGCGAAGTTTCTCAACGCGTGCAGGTCGGAAGGAGTGGCGGATGCCTCTCTGCCGGTCGCGGTTAGTCAGTTACGCGATCGAGGGACGATTAATCGAGCCGAAGCCGCAGCGGATTCCCGGCGACTCGAGGATCGCCGCAGCGCGCTGCGCGAGCTCCCTCGTTATTTGTATATTTTTCTTAAATCGATCCGAGAAGGGCGGCCGCTTCTCCCTCGCGCGCTTCCGATCTCGTGGATCCTCGAATTTTAATTAACCTCGAATACTCGAGACGAGAGAGAGAAAGAGAGAGAGCCGTCGGAGTGCTCTTGGACCGAGAGGAAGCTCGGAGGAACGAAAGGAGAAGCGCGAAAGGACAGCGACCGTCCTTGGCTGTTCTCGTGGCCCCATGTCGAGAAGTATCGCTGGACCAGGCTGGGGAAGGGCAGAGGGAACGTGGAGGAACGGAAAGAAAGGGAAACGAAAGGGAAAGATAGGGAAATGGGGAGACGGAGACTGAAGAAGCGAGAAGATAGGGGATGAAACGGCGTTCGGGTGTAGCAGAGTCGAGCGGTGTTTTGCGCGAATGTCTAGTTTCCGATGCACTAATCCTAGATTCGTAAGCGGGCACGAGGACAATTGTCTCTCCGGTCAGAGGCTCGGGGTTACGCACCGTGTTATCGATCATACTTGGCAATAACGATATTTTTAATCGTACAACTGTAAAAAAAAAGGGGGTAAAGAGAACGGAGAGAAACAGATGACAAAAAAAAAAATAACAAAGGAGAAAAATCTATATATATATAAATAAATAAATAAATAAATGAATGAATAAATAAACAAGATATACATACGTAATAAGTGGACGGAGAAGTAAGAAGGAAAAAGAAGGTAGTTGGACAGAAGATTTATCGACAGCGGTCAAGCGCCGGCACGTTGTAACAATTACACCCGATAGTTGTAACTAGGAACTGGGTGAAGACGTTTTAGCCGATGGTGTTGTCCGTCTTCGGTAGCTTCCACGCCTTACTCAAAAAGTGAAAAATAAATTAAAATTCATATTTAACGCAGTCCCTTCATTCGAATCGCGGGAGAGAGAGAGAGAGAGAGAGAGAGAGAGAGAGAGAGAGTGAGTGAGTGAGTGAGTGAGTGAAAGAGAGAGAGAGGAAAGAAATCTCAGCTTCGTACCCTTGGCGCGGTAAACCGAGGAAAAGGCGAATTTGGCCGAATTTCCCGATACCGTGACTCGATTTTAATCCATCGGACACTGGAACCCCCGACCACGCCTCTAACCAGCGACCATCCCGAGGGATCCGTCCAACTTTCCACGATTCGTCGGTCGAATCGCGCATTTCCCTGTCCCACTGTCGAATTCTACGACCGTGCGCGCCGGAAAGAAAACACGGAATTAATTGGTGTTTGCGGAACGTCAGCCGCATAGGCGGCAGCGGCGCGTTTACGCGGGAAATCGATTCGTATTTGCGCGTACACCGACAGGACGTGCTTGTTAGCCATTGGGTGGTTTGAGCCGGGCGCCATGGTGTTTGCCGGCCGCATTCTCCTTCCGTCGCGGTATTTATGGCCGTGTCGCGGCCTCCGTTCGCGCCACTTTTTCGAATCCCTCGCTTTATTTCCGGAACGGTGGCCAAGGATGTCGATACGGGATCAGGATTCAATCCAGCCAGCTGCTTCTCGCATTCAAACGCGCGTCCACGCACCCAGGTGTGTACGCTCGTTTGTCCAATCGATCGCGAGATGTCCGCGAAAGGTAGAAGTTTATTCCAAGTTGGAGAAAATTCGAGCTTAATCGCTTCCAGTTGCCCGTGAACGACTCGTTAGGTCGTTCGGCCTCCTCGACGGCACTCTCGGGAATATTGCCTCAATTTCCATCATCGACCATTCTTTTCCAAACAAATTCCAATTGCTCGGCTGTGCGACGAGAATCGATAACGAGAAACAGGCGATCGGTACAGTATTGGTCAGGACTAATCCTAGAAATTTCACAGGAATTAATCTGCTTCTTTTCGCGTTAATTTCACCCTGCCATTCGGGGACGCGTTGGAAGCAGAAACTGGGTTATCGCGATGTTTCGAAGGAAGACGGTCGAAATTTGTCCCGGGACCGGCGTCGCCGACGAAGCAGCGTCTTTCTTTTGCCTCCGCCATGGACCAAGATCTCGATCGAGACGCCTCCGATTGCCGATTCGTCGAACAGGGAGGAAGAAGGCGCGGAATGATTCGCTTTGTCGCCTCGCGTTACGCTCGGGCCGCGGAGCGGGGGCCGATGTAACCGGAAGCAAGGAATAATTATTCCGCTGTCTCTCGTCGTGTGTCCGCCTCGGCTGGCCGGAATCCATTAACGATCGGTGTGCTTCTCGTTAACAAGATTGTCGACGGAAAGTCGATAGTTAATTACGCAAACGAAGGGATCCCGTTAAAGATGGGCTAGGACTGTCCTCGATGCCTGGCGAATCGATCATCCACGGGCTTCCACGGACTCTGTAATTGCCTGCAAAGAGTCCTTATTAACTCTCCGCGAGGAGTCAACCGGTCCAAGGAGACAAACGGCCGCGATAACTCGGCGTCGTTTGGAAACAATGCGCGACTCGAAGGGAACATTCGGATGTTCGGGGAGAGGTAAAAAAAAAAGGCGAGACAGAAAACGGAAGAGAGAAAAAGAGAAAGAGAGAGGAGGTGTCGGCGGCGGAAGAAAAGAGATCGGTGAAGAGGTATAATTTCCATCGCGTGGCTGGCCACCGAAGGAGATTAAGGGGTGAAGCCAAGAGGGAGGGTTAAATGGTTGGAACGCGAGGGAGCATAAAGAGAGGCCGAAGAGGCTGGCTGCTCGTCCGCGTAAACAAAGAGGACGAAGCGGAAGACGCCGGGAAGAAGAACGGAGAGGAAGGATAGTAAAGGGGTGGGTCAGAGACGCGAAAGTATCTTCGTCGCGGGCACAAAGGCTCCTCTCTCCGGATAAAATGCCATGATTAAAAACTCTCTCCTCGTACGCCGTGTTTGTACACACGTACACGCGTGCTCGCGGTCGTTTCCGGCTTCTCTCTCCGGGCGAAAGCCGCGCTAAGGACGGGGAGGAACGGGGCCGAACGGGGAGAGAGAAAAGTAAAGGACCCGAGGGTGGAGAAGCGACAGGCGGTGGCAGTTAGAAAGGTCCGCGAAGTGGCGTTTTCCAGCAGCGAAACGACTCCAAGTGGCGGCGCGTGCTGGCCGAAGATAAATCGCTCGGGGAAGAAAGAGCCGGCTCGTAAAGTTATTATCGTCGCGGTCTGGAATGGCTGGACAACGAACGAGGAGATGGACGAGGGAGGAAAGAAAGATCGTATCGAAGACGCGATAAAGAGGAGGAAGAGTAAAAGAGGTTGGGGAAAGAAGAAGAAGAAATGGGGCAGGACGACTGGCGAGGGGCGCTGGTTAAAGAGCTATTAGAAAGGAGCGTTCGCCGGGATTATTAAAGCGGCAGCAAGAGGGCCGGATACGAGAGAGGCGGAGCAGGGACACGCGGAAAGAGTCGACGACGCGTTGTTTTAATTAAGCGGCAGCGGAGGAAAAAAAGTGGAACATCTNTGGCCGAAGATAAATCGCTCGGGGAAGAAAGAGCCGGCTCGTAAAGTTATTATCGTCGCGGTCTGGAATGGCTGGACAACGAACGAGGAGTTGGAGGGAGCTCAGAGGCGGCTCGGCTCGGTCCCGCGAAACGGAGACAACCATTCGGCCGCGTCACAATTACGCTGCCTTACGTGCGGATTTAATTATTCCGCGCGAACGACCGGGGCCCCGCCGCGTGTTCGTTCCAATTAATTACCGCTGGTCGTTTACCGGTGATATTCCGGTGATATTCTCGCCCCGACTGGCTGAAAGTGGCCGCCACTGAAAGGGGGTCGGCATCGGAACGGCGGAGAAGGGAAACAGCGTGGTCCTTTGTCGGTCTGCGACGCCGAGCAGACCGGGCAATCCTTTTTCCTCGACCGTCTTTCTTCGTTCCAGTTCGCTCGATGCCACGATCGTTAGCTCGTGCAAGGATGACGTACCTCGAGGGTTGCTCCTCCGCGCGAGGACCGAGTGGTCTCCGTTTACTTTCTCGATTTCGAGAACCAGGTATCCGCCAGCATATATACATGTATATACTCCTACTCTTTTATGTCTCGTTCTATTTTTTTCCCTTGTACACGTCGACGCGAGAAGCGTTTCTGTTTCATGGACCGATTCCGAGAGGACGGTAAGTTTAGGTTCGCCGGAGAAACTAGACAGAGGAGAGGAGGTGGCGGTGGTCTCGGGGATCCTGGAGGCAGAGACTTCGCCGTGGCCAGCAGGTCTGATCGATCGACCGACGGGAAGGATGGGAGGCGAGAGGGCAGGAAGCCAGGATCCGTTTAAATACTCGAATAAAAAGCTCTATCGACTGGAGAAAGAATAAATAAGCTAGCTCGTAAAGCTCCACGTCTTTTTCATTCCCCCTTAACCCAAACCCTTTCCGCGATCGCGCACGGTTTATCTCGGCAACGGGGGAGGGAAGGAGTCTCGACTGGCAGAGCAAGGCTTCTTCTCTCTACGTGTTAATACTCCGTTTATTTGTCCTTACATTCTGCGATCGCACGCGACGGCTAAACGGCTAAACGTCGTTTCGCCAACGACGGAATCACGGGCGCACGCTCGCGCGACCAGCCCAGCCTCTCGCTTCTTTTAACGACCTTCGTAAAATTCCCCGGGATTGCGCGTCCTCCAACGTCTATAAACTCTATACGGCCGTCGTATTTTATCAATTTTCGATCGCGGTCTCGTCGTATAAAAGCAGAGCTTTCGGGTAAGAAGATTCCGATGATCCCGGGCGGTTTTCCGCTGTTTGGAAGGAAGACGAGACGCTGGGCTGAGCGCGGCGACGCATCGCCGGTCTCTCGAGTCTGTCGATCGCGGCAGAACTCGAGGAGGCAGGCGCAAGTAAACGGAAAGGATCGCTAAATTAAATGGTAAATCGCGATGAACGATCGACGGAGATTCTGGAACGTGATACAAGGGCGGATCCGCGTCGGAGGGATCGCCTGAACGGGTGAGTACACAGTCGTTCGATACGATATACTCCTCGGAGGAACCTTAATGCGACTTAATTGCTACGATGCTCTTATAATTAATCGACCGTCCTCGACGGGCCGCGTCTTCTCTATGTTATATTATAAAAGGCACTGAAAATTCTTCTAGCAGACTCTCCCTGTCGTAGAAAAACCGTCTGCTCCGTTCGACCCTTCGTTAAGCGATCGGCGTACCGCGAACGATCGAGACGCGAAATTCCTCCGAAGAGGAAATCGGTCTCGACCGATTCACCGAGGTGTCTCGATAGGATTACATAAGATCGATTCGCCGAAACGGTTAACGAGGATCGAACGAGAGGCATTGCTCGGAGACCGTCGACGATCCAGCGATCTTCGTTCCCGTCTTCGTCCGTTTGCGAGAGGACGAGCTTCCTACAGGAAGGTGCTCCAGTAGACGACGTTCAGGATGAGGAAGGAGAACGGAAAGAAGAATCTGGACACCTTGTCGATGTAGATGGCGGTGGCTCGACCCTGGCAGCAGGTGTCGTACTGCACGGTCACCGGTCTCACCGGACTTCTGCTCCTCTCGGACTCGTTCCTCATCGGTGTCTGTTGGACAACGTCACGCGTCAGACCTCGAACATCGTTTTTTGTAAAAATCCGTTAAACTGTGTTAAACTTGAGAAAATAAATGATTCCGTGGAAGCTACGCCCAGGGATAGATCTAGTTTATTATCTCTTGGTAGTTAACTCCATTTACCGTTAAGTCTATTTACTTTGCGCGAGGCAAAGGGGCTGCGAGTCGAGGCAACGTTTATCGCGTAAACTCATGGCGATTGCTTTCGCTTCGAGAAGATATAAACGGTGGCACTTTAATGGAAAGTATTCGCGCGAGACAGTCGTTGCATAATCGCTGCCGGAGTTAAACGCGGGAACAAAATGGCGCGAATATACCCGGGGCGGATCGTTACGCGACGCGAATGGCCGACCGATTCCTTCGCGAATCCGATGAATTATCAAGGCCGCCGCGGAAACACGCGTCTGAAAATTTCTACGGAACCATCGGACCGTACCTAACGGCCAGACTCGAATGAAATTTAGATTAATCTCTGGTTCCTCGGGTTTCTACGGTTCATGTCTTATTCAACGCACGCGAAACGATCTTTCTCTCGACCCTCGTGCGCGCGGAGAAGCAGAAACGGAAAGCCTTCGTGCGTTCCTCTGGAAAGGTAACATTTTCCCGCAGACTTTCCTCGGTTCTCTATTCGCCGCGCGATTTCGCCGATTCTCTAACCCTCGGATGATTTCTCTCGCGAGAGAAAAAGGGAGAGAAGAAAGAAAGAAAGTCTAAATTTCGAAGGTCCATCCGCGAGACTCGCGACCGAGGAACTTGAGAAAGAAACGACTCGCGGAGGACCATCTCGTTCGTACAAACTTCCCGCCAAGTTCTTGACCAAACGCGAGTTTCAGAACTTCCCACTTTACTCACCCCGAGTTAATTTCGCCGCGATATAATGTTTGTTCCCGCGGCTGGCCGCCATGTTGACGCGCAACGTGCGATTACCTTTCCTCTCTCGTTTCTTCCTACCCTCTTCCCCATAACGTTCCGTCTCGCACGCTGTTTAAACAGCTTTTCTCCGCTGCACCGAGCAACGAGCGCGCCGAAAATCGTATCAAGCCGAAGAGAAATTCGACGGAACGGGGTAGACTTTTGGTCGGGTCATCTCTCGAGATCTCCCTGTCGCTTTTTCCATTGAAAACGCTTAAGAATCGCCACTCGTGGCTGTCGAATAGCCAGGTAATTAGGTCAGAATCTTTTCAAGCTAAAGGTTCGATAAACTACTCCCGCTGCGCGATGTGATAATAATTTAAATCCAATTTCGTTCGGATATTCTTTCAGTCTCTCTTCGTAGTTTCGTTCCGAAATCGTGTTTCTTCCGGTTCGCAACTCGACGCGCCATAATTGACGTTTAATTGTAGGAAACAGACTCGGTTCGGACCGCGCCAGTCGCAAAGCCCCGCGGCGTCTGGGAACGGAATTTCGCCGGTGAAAACGTTGAAAGAGAAAACGAACGCGTTACCGTCGATACGGCCGAGCTTTCCCAGCGATGGTTACACGCACGGGAACATAAAGAATTTAAAGGCATCGGCACGGCAAACTGGCGCTACGCTGCTGCCATTAATTAAACCCTAGCCGGCCTCGGCCCCGAACCGCCGCGTTCCGATATTAACCGATAAATAATTAGACACGGCCCTGGGACCGTTTGTTCCGCTCTGAAAATTCGCGACAAAGTTACCGCCTTCCCGTCTTCCGTTTCTTTCCACGGGACACCTCGATCAACACCGGGATCAACATCGAGGAGATACACCGCGAGTACTCGTCCAAGTTCCCAGACGTTTTCCCGTTAATCTCCGTTCCTTTCTCTCGCCCCTTTCTCCTCGTCTCTTTTCTTCTTTTTCCCACCCCCAATTTAATGAGTCTTTGGGCGTCACGAAGTTGCCCGGCTCCTGTAGAACGGCCGCGTTAATTAAAGTCGCGGCACTTCCGAGGCGCTGAAGTTGAAGTTCTAACTGTGTCAGGTGTTACCAAAGTGTCGGACGTATACCGGATGTTCCCGCGATCCTATTCGCGTCCGTTGCGTTCGTTCCTTCCGTGTCTTGCCGCTGTGACACGCATTAAACGCCAGACAGCCGGCGCTCCTCGGACAAAACCCGGCGCAGCCTCGCGTCCTCCGCTTTCTTTCCCTTTGTCCGCCTTCTCCTTCGTCTTTCCCGTTTCTTCCATGCCAGCCATTGTGCTCCTCGGGGGCTGCATCAATTTTTCCCGTCCGCGCAGCCGGAAACCGCCGGCTATTTATTATTACCCACCCCGCGCGACGTTCACAAACGCTTAACCCTACTAATTGTAAGTTCGAGATGCATAATACTCGAGCTGAATGAGAAACCAGAACGAGCCGCAGCGGCCGTTTCATGAATTATGCTCGCGGCTGCCTGTGGAAACGGCCCGCCACCCTTTCCGCTCCCTCCCTGCCGGTTTCAAGCGAATTTTCTCCCCATTTCCTCGACCTTCTCGCCCCGACCGCCTCGATTTCCCGCTTTCTCCCGCCTCGCGACACCTCGCCAATTAACGCTTTCCCGGGATTTATCGCGGGCCACTTGCAATCGCCGATACTTTGCATCCTTTCTCGCCTCCTTTTATTCGCAAAATTTAAACGCCACGACTGATTTCGTTCTTACGAGTCTTCTTGTTTCTTTCTCGATAATTCGCAGAGATCGAGAATTTACCGTGGTTCGTTTAGAAACGTCTTTGCGTCGGAATTCGTCGCTATCGCTGGTCCTTGATAATTAACGGAAACTACAAATTTAGTCTGCCTAAAAAGGTATAAATTCTTTTACAACGTGTTACTTTCTGACCTATATCGACAAGAAGTCCCTTTCCCTCTTTCATTCGATAATTTTCGATAGATCGCGAGTCTGCTCGACGTTTTTCGAATGTAAATTAGGATTCGTACTTTGAATTCGTCGATGGCCTCCCTGAGGTCCTCGTCCGAGTAGCCCTTCATGGCCTTGGTGGCCACAGGGCCCATGTAATTGTTCACCACGGCGAACTCCATGAGCGAGAGGAAGACGAACACGCTGCACGAGGACATCCACACGTCGATGGCCTTCACGTAAGACACTGGCGGCAGTGATTGTTGGGACTGCGTGTTCTGAGTCGCTGCGAACCAACCAACCAAAGCGTTTCTTAATCCTTCCACTTACCCTGACACGTGAAATCCGGACACGCGGGAATTTCCTCGAATTACTCGCGAAACGACGCGTTCGCGGGCAGGTTACGTCGCAAAGAGCAAACGAGCCGCGGCCTTCGCAGCTTTAAAAGCCTGCATGACCGGTCTGAAAGATACATCCCCGTCTCATTCAACCATCCACCCCGGCCAAGCGTAAAGCCAAACAGACCTCCGCCCTCTGAAACGAGCTGCGACCTAAACGGCGCCCGTATCGCCAACTTCGAGCTCGCGATTTAAAGACACCTCGTTATCCGCGTTGAAAACCGCGTGCCGCGTCTCTGTCCCTGTGTCGCCGATTCGTCCCGAAAGCTCTCGAAAGCGGAGGAACCCTCTGTGTCCAAAAAGCCACGCGCAACTCCCATTCGCGCCGACTCGAACCCTCGATTTAAACGCACGGCTCGTTATCTCCGCGAGTATTCACGAGCACCGACTCGCAGCGGGTGCACGGGCGTAGGAGCGGAAAAGACGAGAGGAGGAAGGAAGGAGGAAGGAAGAAGGATGAAGGAAGGAGGATGAGATTGAACTGGAGACGGTCGCGGTGGTATCCTCGAGTGGATCGATCTATCAGCTGGAAAATGGCCGGGAGAATGGCGATGGGATCGGTCGATCCGCTTCCGGAATGCAGTCGCAGGCGCGACGACCTTACCGAGGGTCAGCAATGACGTCACTCCCAGGGTGACCCGGGCAGGGATCGCCTCGGGTTTGATCCAGAACGCGATCCAGGACATCACCACGATCAACGCGGACGGTATGTACGTGTGGAACAGGTGATATCCCAGACGACGTCGTAGATTGAACACGATCTGTATGCACGTGAAGTTACCGGTCGAGTACTCGATCGTGCAGTCGGTCGTGTAATTGTTCGAGATGTCCAGCTGGGGTAGCTCGATCTCTGGGTTCACCACCAGAGGATCGGTCATGTTCCAGATGAACACCAGGTCCTGGGTGGTGTGCGACACTGAAAGTAAGCGAGGTTTCAACGGTAACCAGGCTACTTCGCGAGACTACTCTTCCTTCAGCTTCGCGTTCTTGCTATTATCGCGTTTAAGGTACAGTTTAGGAATTTCACGGCGCTCGTTCGTCGTTGGACCGGCGATAAAGGGTAGTAAGGGATCGAGGGTGATCGGATTCGAATTTCGCGTGACGCTGGATCGGGAAATAGACAGCGGATATTTCGGACAGCGCGTACTCGAAATAAAAACACAGGTATTTCCGCGAGTCTCGTGTTTCGCTGGGAAAAGAAAACACGGGAAATACATGCAGCAACTGGTAGATTGGTAGACTTAAAAGCGAGTGTTGCTTTTATAAATATTAATGCAGATTTTATTTTTCTCGGATCATGCGTAAATTTCGAGCCGCAAGGAAACAAGCAACGTTGGCATTTCCGGAAATAGAAATTTCAACGCGCCGTTACGCCGTAAATTAACTTAGAAAAATCGTAAATTCGAGAAAAACCATCGCGATAAACCGCGGTTTCGGTTAGCACACGCGGATATGTTTTGCATACATCTCGCGAGTTTCGGCGCATCGTGTCCGCGTAAAGATCCGCTGTCTATCGGTAAACCGGGACGAGTTACGTCGCAGACGAGTGTGATTGGCCGTTGATTGAGCGTAATTGGTCGGGACAGGTTGCTACTATAAATTAACGTGCACGTTACGTACGACTTTCGATCATCATTGAGCAAATTTGCGTGTCGTGCGGGTAGGACTCGAACTTCATCGCGCAGGAGAGGACGAGAGTTAATCTAGAAAGAGAGAGAAAGAAAGAGAGAGAGAGAGAGAAAACACATCGATTTATATGGAGCAACAGCGGAGAACGGTGATGGTGATTTTAATCGAGCTTACTTCGACATGTAAAGCAGGGTCTTGTCGTGATACAGCCATAAATAATGATTGGGTATCGACATCTCGTGGAAGGTGACCTTTTTCGCGTTCTTGAAAAAGCAATCAGGCCTCCAGATATTGTGCAGCCAGTCTACGTCCAATATTCTGTACTCCTCGGACATGTTCTCCGGAAGTCGCAGTCTCGAGTCTCGCCAGCTTTGCGCCAGAAATATGTCCGCAACGTACGTCTACAAATAAGAGCCAGGAAAATAAACTCCGTCAGATTTACTTCCATCGAGACTATCCTCCGAGCTACACCATCCCAGAAAACAAACCTCCGCAACGAGCGAGAAGGAAAAGAAAAAAGCAAAAACAGAAGGAAATAAACAGGAATAATAAAAGATTCTAAAGATATTCTTCGATCCGCGGGACTGTACGAGGTGCGAGAAGAAATAACGCGATATTTATTATTCCCCTTTGAAAAATATTTACTCGCTCGTCAACATCGACGTTATCCCTCTATTTCATCGTCGACTTTTCAACGTCCTTTTTATTTCTACTAGTCTTGGTTCTCTGGCCAAAAATCCGCGTATCGACAGGCAATGCGCGACGCAAAGTTTCCAATAAAGTCGCGTCGCGATAAATGACAAACTACGCGTGCAAAATGGCGAAGAAGACGAGAGAGAGAGAGAGAGAGAGAGAGAGAGAGAGAGAG
>NIJG01000112.1:4121446-4151836 GCA_002201625.1 Euglossa dilemma
GAGGGAGAGAGAGAAAGAGGGTGGCGGGGAAAAAAGGAAGAGAAGGGAGAACGGAGGGAAATTACCGAGGCTGTCGTCGCATGGAGCCCGGAGTTAAACGAAAGGTCCGCGTGTCCGAGACTTGAACGCGAACTAAAGCTGTAGCAGCGGCGCACTGGTGGCCCAATTTGCATACGCGTTAGCGGCGAAGCACGTGAAAAACGAGGCGCAGCCACAAGGTTTGGAAAGGTGGGAAACGTCGGAGCCAGCCCCGGCTGCGTTGTCTCCTCGGCAGCCCCCACCCTCTCACCCATTTACACGGTTTTCCCCTCTGTCGGAGGTGTGCACCGCGTGCGCGGGCAGGCTTCCCGGGTCTGGGTTAGGTCTTAATTAAACGAAAGTGCCGGCGGTCTCTCGCCCCGGCGAAATTACCATAGATTCCTCGTTTATGGAGTCGAGGCTGAGCACCGTCACGTGGAAGTAGACGATGGTAGGCTGGCCCAGGAACTTCGGCGCCCTGTGCTTGTCGTATTGCTTCGGGTTCAAAGGGAGGATGTCCCTGAGCGACAAAGAGGCCTCCTTTCTGCCGTACTCCTCGAGGTCCGACTCCCTGGAAGAAAACAGAGAAGCGAGGAGAAACGGGGAGAAACGAGGCTGAGGACCGGCACCTTCCCTCTCGTCGCACCGCCGCCGCCGCCATTACGGTTCTCTCCTCGTCCGATCTAATGGCGCCGGATGGTCACCTGCCAATCATCCTGCGCAGCTTTCTTTATCGCCCCTTCCTCCCGTCTTCTTATTCGATTATCACGCTCTCTTCCTTTATCTCTGCGACGTTCTCCTTCTCGAACGTCCAACGAGATCGCGACGATTCATCTTCCGCTCGACTCCCACGCGTTTTCGAACCTGTCACATCGAGTCCTCGGAAGTTTCGGATCAGTGAAGGAAGGATCCGAGTGTTTACGCTAATCGAGCAGCGTTATCTTCGACGTGTAGGATACGATAATCCGGATCGCGTGACTCGAGCGCGATCTTCGTCCCTCGAAATTTCGAACGTTACACGACCGGCACGCTCGCGAGAGGAATATCCTCGGAACTGGCTACACGAGATTCGCGAATCCTTCGTTATCGCGATTATTACGCGAGCCACTCGCGCCTCCGAGCAGCGAAAACGCGAAGAAAATATCGCCGGATCGAGCAGATCGGGGGCAAAGGAAGTCCACGAACGGTGAAGCGAGCGGGACTCTAAAATATTGGCGCGATTCCGATGAAACAGCAATATCGCAGAAGCCATAATAGGTCTTCGTGCTTGGCACACCTTTAGGTCCGGCCGAGATACGTGTGTTCCTTACATGCGGACATTTTAATATGCTAACCTACGACCTCCGGGTCCGCTTTCCTCGAGAATTTCCACTTTCCTTCGCCGTGATTCGAGCGACCACCCTTTCGCGAGATTTCCATCGCGACATCGTCCGATTTTAACCGACTCTGCGAGATCTTCGATCGACCGTTGATCTCTGACGCTCGAAGAGGATCGAGAACGAGCATTTGAACGTCGCGCGAATTATTTCTCGATCGTTTGTGCCACCGATCGTCGTCTCTCGACGTCGGTTACGTTCGATTAGAGAGGTCCAGAATATTCCGAAGGGACGGAGAGTCTCGCGGAAGGCGGATTACGGGAGAACAGGATCGGGGACGGAGGAGAAATCGAAGGAATGGAAAGAAGGGTGTATCAGGAGCGATTATCGAGTTGATAAGCCGCGATAAGAGGCGGTTCGCGCGATCGACGCGCGTTTATCCGGACACACGACTCGGGTGGACTGGTGTCAAACGAGCCGTGGCGCCTTATAGCGCCGCGAAACCTGCCAAGCCGATAATCCACGGCAAGACTTCCAGGCGTTTCCTTCCGATTTCTCCGCGCCGCGACGTCGATCGCGGAAGCTCCAGCTGAGAGAGTCCGCGTCGCTTCCGCCGGGCGAACGTTGGCGAAAAATCGTACAGCTCGCGAAGCAGTCCGCGGGAAAGCTGCCTTCTGAAAGAGGGTCGGGGATCTAGTGGAAGGAGAAGGCGAAAAAGGACGAAGAAAGGGCAGGTGGAGAAAGTGTTTGATGATGTCTGATCATTTGGTGCGTTACCTTTCGATCTTCGGAAAGAACCGGTACCCGCGCTTTCTCGCCGAAAGTCGAAACGTACTGGACGATAGGCTATCGACTTTAATATGCCAGCCTTCGACCTCCGTGGAAAGTACCGGTTCGCATATTTCCTCGCTGAAACTCGACAGAGGCACGGGTGATGCTGGGGCAGCTTCGATCGTCGCCATGCTTTGCAACCAGAACGAAATTACCGGCGAACTTTGGAACCGCGTCTTCTCGCCGTTTTCTTTCCTTTTTTTTTCCCCCCGGTTTTACGCGACGGTCGCGAGAACGAAACGAACCGACGAGGCGCATCGATTGGCGTCGACCGAGTCCCGTCGTGCAACCGAATCGGGAATTTCGCAACGTTCCGCGACGGTATGTTCGTTCTTGCAAATAGGCCACGATATCGTCCTCGAGATCGCGTTAATTAGCGATCGAAAGAGAGCGAGAGAGAATATGAGGGAGACAGAGACGCGACGAGGCGGAAGACTCGAGAGATCTTGGATCGATCTGCGCTCGGATCGATCCACGGGCCAATTACCCGCGCGAGATCTCTTCTCCGCGTTGGATCAAGGCTGATCTCGAGTGTTCCGCTCGGATCGCGGCTCTTATAGCTTCCATGCTTGTTCGCCTACTCACGGAAAGTGTAGGGCCGCCATGTCAAAGAGCGTGTACAGGTAGCAGCATAGGATCACCAGAGAGTGCCTCGTCATTCCTGAAACAAACGTTCGCCGGGAACGACGTGAATGAAGCGGGAAGGATAGAGGCTCGCGCGGCGAACGAACACGGCGTCCGACGTCGTGGCCAGACGCGATTTCCGGTGGAAACACTCGATGGACGCGCCAGCCAATCGACAGGGGAACTTTCGCGAAGCGAACTGCCGCGATTCGACGAGGGGAATCCCTCGCGTCATGGGGTTTCCATCGGCGCGGCACGCGAGAATTTAGGTCGAGCCCTCTTTCCTTTCGCTTCCGCGCCGCGCCGCACCGCGTTCCGACTCTCCCGTTTTCTTTCCTCCGAGCAAACGGAGCGCTTTTCCTCTCTTCCGAGGAAGCGCGTAAACGGGGCGAGGCTCTATCGAACGGAAGGCGAATCGCCGATCGTCGCGCGTGTCCATCGATCCACGCGGAATCGAAACTCGCGACCAGTTACCGTCCGAGAGATCCGTCGGTGTCCTCGAGTCCGGCCGAGCGATATACAGACTCACCGATCAGCTGCACATTCTACCGTGCCGATCCTCTTTGTCCAATCGACCAGCTGGCGCACTTTTACCCCCCTGCTGACCAGCCCCGAATTCCTTATCACGGCAGCACAGCCAGCTTATCAGTCCAGCAGCCACATCCGCCGCGAGCTCCCTCGAATATCCATCAAAGTCGACCACCCGGACGCGCGGCGATCTGCGACGACCACTCGGAGCCCCGAACGATCATCGGGTTCCCGAGCCAACGATCCTCGGCAACCACCTCCGTCCGGTGTGCTGCTGTTGCCGCAGGAAGCGGCGCGTGGAACCGAACCAGGGCCCGATCCGGACCAGAGCTCGCACTTCCCTGGCAATTTCACCGGTGGCAATTTCGGGCCACGATTCCTCGAGGAAACCCCAGGAAGGATCGGGGACACGGCGCGACTCTTATCGGCGAAGGGTTGATTCGCCACTCGGCCACTGGCCACTGGCGGGGCTTGCTGGTTCTGTAAACCACCCTGTCGGTCGCTGCCTCTAAGCCAATTTGCCTATCGACTAACTGATTAAGCCCTACTCTCTTTCATCGTGGTGGACGTGGACTCGCTATACTGGACCTACCTACCCTGCCTCTCCACACGCCCAGCGCCGCCTCTCCCTCCACCGACGTGTTCCGCAACCAGATACCATTACTCTAGCTCCTTTCCCTCCCTTTCCCTCCGTTTTCTTTTCTCCCCGCTTTCTCCTCGCTTTTTCACCGGTACCAATGGACTTTCCGCTAGGTGCAACCGATAATTACGTAACCGGCGTAACGCCGCGGCGAGCTAGCCTCGGGGACTCGGTTCATCTTCGTTTTCTCAAACGCTTCGCCGTTTAATTTACCATTCGCGCGTCCCAGGCTTTCCCGAGTCGTCGATTTCCGCGAATCGTTCGGTCCCCGTTACGTCGGAACGAACTGAAAGAGATTCCGAGATTCCCGTTTAAGGAGACGACGTTTAACGAGCTATTCAACTCTCCGTGGTCCCGATGACCAAGAGAACAATCGGACAGCTCCGTTTCCGGTCGACGTTCGGACTCCGACGCGAATCTTCCGATTAACGGACGAAACGTCTGTCGACCTCGAGCACCGCGGGATAACGAAATCCGCGTGGTCTCTACCGCTGCGGCAATTTCTCTCGCTAACTATCGCGAGAGAGACACGCGCCGTGTCTTCCCGGATCACCCGGCGTCGCGAAACTTTCCGCCAGTTTCCGGCTGACTAGCTCACGCTTGGCCTGCTCCCCGGAACACGCGTGTGCCGCGACAAATTCGGTGGCCGAACTCGTTTCGAATATTCTTCCACTGTCCACCGGGTATTCGCTGTTTGCCAATTTGCGAATAAATACGTTGGAATTAGCCGAGACCTCGTGCTGTAATAACCGGTTCGTTTACTCTCACAGCCAGTGAAAACGTCCGTACACAAGCCCGGCGGACGTGTGTGCTCACGTGGGTGTTATTGGATATAAATATCCGTACGTGGTCGGTTATGGCACACACGCGACTGTATCGGGTGTACATGCGAGTATCGATACCCCTCCGCTGGTCTAATGAGATTCAACGGAGGCGCGAGTACAAACGAAGAGGGATTTCCGAGCGGATCCCATCGATCGACTCCAGTGTCAGGATCCCTAGATTCTTCGATTACTCTTGGCCGAACTGACCCTGGATAATCGTTCGGAGAGGAGAGAGGACCCGGGAGAAAATAACGGGGTTAAAAAGGAATGGCGAGAGGAAACGTAGGCGGCGCTATAAGCGTCCGTCAACAAGGCGCAACGAGGAGGATATCTTCCTATTTCCGGATAGAAGGATTCGGTTCGATCCCGCGGAGCGATCGATGTCCGAAAATAGCCGGATCTCGGTGTCTGACTCACCCGGTTCGATCCCGACGTGTTCCGATCGAAACCGTATTTTTAACCGGTCATCCAGGCGGATTCGGCCGCGTTGTCTGTTCCTCCGGTTCCGTCCGCGACGCGTCTTCGGTAATTATAATAGAAGAGGGTCGCGCGAAAGAACACCGGTCTATTTTCATAGGAGAACGCCGTTCTCCCGAGCGATCTGGACCGCGGCGAGATTTACGCGGTCGTTGAACCCGCTCGCTTCTCGATTAATCGTCTCGCGATCGTTTTTCATCGATTCGCTTTCGTCCGTTTTAACTCCCCCTGCGATCCATAAATTTCGAAAGATTTCACCAGCGCTATGCTTTATCGTCGTAGCACAACCGCGAATTTACCGAGTTTTAATCCGTTAAACCGTTGATTCGTCTTCGCGGATCGACCCGATTCGTCGTTGCAACGCGAAGCGTAGGTCGAAGGACGCGTTATCCTTTGCCACGTTTCGTTGCGAATTCCCTGCTACCATCTCAGCCGTGTTTCCGTCGTAACGGCTGGTAAATACGCGAGGAAAAAAAAAATTGTCGGGTGAGTAAGAAGGAGGATGGGGTGGAAGAAACCGCGGACAGACATGCTCGCCTAACCCCCTCGAATCCAATTATTCGACTCGCGAGTGTTTTGACAGTTCGCACGGTTAAACGTACAGGGTGCCAGCAGCCGATGTTCGCAGGCTGAAATATACCTTTAAATCCTCTCTCCGCTCGGCTGGCAGCCGGGGGGTAAGTGGGGTTAAGCTGGCCTAGTCGTGAGGTCGTGTCAAACACAATCGTAAGAGGGATGTTACCGGGTTATACGCGTACTGGGCGTTTCATAAATTCCATAACGCCTCCTTTCCGACCGCGTAAGATCATTTGCGCGGTTACGTCCGCACGGACGGGCCGCAATGCTTCGTTCCCGCGTGCGTGACACCGATCTAGCCGATCGATCTCTCGGGAGCGCCGATCGGCAAACCCCGACGAATATTTTCCTTCCTCCCGTATCGTATCCTCGAAATTCCCCGACGATTCTGGGGCACGGATTCTCCGCAGCGAGGAACCCGCGAAATCCCGACATCTCGGCTCGAACCCCGAGGAATTCGGAAGCCGGCTCGGGAAAATATCGGGAAACGGGGAAGGAAAATATATCGGCGGATCGAAGCGTTCTTCTCGGATTTTGAACCGAGGAATCCTTAGGTGTGGCACAGTTAGAGATCTGATTCAGGCGTCCCGCGGACCGGTTCGCGTTTGCGTTTGACCTATATGCGTTTGCGGTCTGCGTCCGTGCACGCGTGGACGCACGTCCAAATTGGACGATCGATCCGCGGCCTAGGCGGACGCGCGATATCGATACCGCCGCGGCTAGCCCTCCGAACCTTCGATTTCACCCTCTCGCCGTTTCCCGACAGTTTCCCGACCGTTTTCCGAGCCTGCTCCGACAACCTTTCGACCGTTCGATTAGAGTTCGCGACAAACTCGCGACAGCAACACCGGTTCGTTAGCCGTTTCGACGACCGTTCGCTGGATTCGCGGCACAGAGAGCCGGCTGATGGTAATTCCAGGGTGGTAGGACAAAGCGGAAGAGAACGGAGGCGGTTTCATCGGGGAAGATCGATCGAGTCCGTTGGAAGACGCTTGTTCGGTGCCGTTCGCCTATTACCGAGGCTCGCGCGGCAAAGGTTAGGCTAACGAGCGAATTCGCGGGGTAATCGGGAAATAAAAATTGACTTAAAAGGATAACTTATAGAGGGTATAGCGGGAACTTAATTAGCCGGGTTAACTTGATAAGCGCGCGAGCAATCGATCTTAGCCGGGGGTGGAAAAAGCTGTAAAATCTATTAGCGCCGTTCGCGCGGGGTTATCGCCAGGTGGAATGAGAAACTCGAGCAGCGCTTTTATAATTTCAGAGGCCCTGGAGGGCCCGTTCGTATTTATTTACCAACGCCTCGGCAACTCGTTAGTCGTCCGTATAATAATATTATAACAAGTACTCGCGCTCTTGTTCGCATCGTCCACTCGCACGCTCACGCACCCTCCACTTCAATATTCTCTTTTTTTCTCCCCTCATTTTTATCTATCGTACACCACCACTCGCCACCCGCACCGGTGTGTCGTTTTCCTTTTATCTCCTTCTTTCTTTCCTTTTTATTCGTTAATATTCGTTCCCTAGACGCCTCGTCGCACATCTCCTCCCCTATTCCATCGCCTCGACGGTTCGCTCGCGTTTCTTTGAGCGGCTGTTACGCTCCTCGAGCGGCCGGTTGTTGGAGAACTCGCCGGAAATCGTGGAAAACCACGCGGATCGCCACTCGAGGACCACCGTCGGTCGTTCCGCGTGATTTAGGTACGCCTACCTTCGTGTATATGCATATGTATATTATGTATATTCATATGTATATGTATATTTATATTTATATATATATGTATATATGTATATGTGTACTTATGTATAGGTATATACAATCAACGTTACATCGGTATCGCACTAGAGGGTTAGTCGAGGGAGGGTTCCTTCTTCCGAAGTCGCAGGGGTGTCCCCTGTCTTTTTTCTCATCTCCTTAATTCCGCCCCTTATTCCCCGCTCAGGAAGAATTTCGAGCCGACTAGATTAAACGAAGTTTCGTTACGGTTTCGCGTTAATCGCCATTAATCGGCATTAATCGGGGTGGACTTTTCCGTTCCATTTCCTCCCCGATTATGCGCCATTATCGTTGTCCATTAGTAACTAGAATTACGATGCGGATCGCTAACAACCCCTCGGCCATTGTCGCGTTCGTTCTATATACAAGCAGACATTATCTCGAGGACACCCCCGTTACGGAACGATTGGTAATCTTTTGTTCCTCTAAGGTTCGATGTTCGTTTCCGGTGTTAATTCGGTGAATCGAGACAAACCGTGCGTCGCCATCGTTCCCGTCCTCCCGACTCGAGCAAACGAGGCGGCCGCGGCGGAATATCAATCGCGTGACGGCTTGTTTATTAGTCTATTAATTTTCATTCCGGCATCTCGTTGGATCGAAGCAGAAAGCGGTCATACACAGGGTTTCCGGACACGCATACACACACACACGCACACACGCGACGATACACGCAAGAACACGCTCGCACGCGTTTCGAGTATTTGCGGGGAGCCGGAATACGCCCCCTTAAGCTTCGTTATCCTCCCCCTCTTTTTGCTTTCCGTTCTGCGTGCGAACCGAGAGAGATCTACTGAAAGCGACGTCCCACATTTGCGTCTTCTACGGCGACCTCCTGCAACGCGTCTCGTAAGCATCCCTCGTTGGTTAAATATTCACGCGGCGGAAAAGGGGCGTCGTTGCGCCTCGCCGTGGACATAACTCGCCGAGCTCGCGTCCGACGTAATTTCCTCCCTTCTCGTTCGAACCTTCGAACGTAATTTCCCATAGGATCCCCGGCAGATTCGACCACCGTTCTACCGATTACACGGGTTTCGACGATTATCCCGATAGCGTGATTTCGTGGACGATTTTCGACGCTTTTAAGGGCGGGCTGAATTGTCGTATCTCGGCGATCCGCGCGCGTTCGTTTCGACGCGGGTTGCTTACGAGACGAGAGGTCCGCTTAAACTTGGCGGTCGTACGTGGATTTTTACGTGTGTCGTTTAGGAAGGATCAAGCATCTTGAACGGTGCGCTACTTAAGTTTACGTTACATAACCGTACGTTTTATATTACTCGCGTGGCCGGGGTCAGAGTGCGTTTCAAGTAATAAAATATATGTATATATATATATATATATATTATATATATATATGTATATTATGTATATGTATATACGCGCACGGGTATATGTATAATTGCGCGCTTAGTAAGTGTCAAGTGTGTAAGTCGGAGGGGTTGAGCTTTCGTTCTGATTTACCGACGGAAATGTCCGGGGAATTACCGTCTCCCTGGTACGGGAGACTCCGGCGAATTGACATCGATACTTTACGCCAAGGTTAAACGATTACCCAATTATCGTTAGTATCATTAGTATCGGCATTATCGTTAGGGAGAAAGCGATCGAGATATGCCGGTTGAGAAGACCGCGCGTTCGGAAAATACTGAGGAAATACTGACGGACGAGATTCGCCGATGATGAAAAGGAAAGGAAACGCGGAAAGAAGAGAGAATATATCCGCCATCGGTACAACGATCGGTGGATGGTAAAAAAGTCCCCAAAGTTGACGTAGCCTGGTCGGTATCGAGGGTTCTACCCCCCGACACCGAGAATGAGGTAGTTCTCCGCGAAACTAGTTACTAAAGCAGGAGAGATACTCGGCGACGATAGGTTTCTCGCGGTCGGTAAAACAGGAACGTTTTCAGTGAGCTTACTTACTAGCTAAGGAATCGAATACGAGAGGACCACGCGGTACGTGCACCGCGTGGAAAATCGATTTCTGACCCCTGCCACATTTTGTAGCGTTCTCGCCTCGCGATTAGTTTTTAAACGTAGCGATTGGCGTCGGTATGCCGGTGCAGTGTTGCCATGTTCAGGTCTCTTCTCCTCGCGGAGAGCTTTGCCCCCTAGGTGTTCCAGGGAGCGGGTCTCGAACGAGTTCGGTCGGTAAAATTATGAACGCGTCAGCAGAGATTCGAACCGAGTTTCATTCGACTGGACGAAAAAGAGAAAAGGAGATCAACAAAATAGCGTTTCTTATCCGTAAAGAATCTCGAATTAGTCATCTGTCGCGGAGAAATCCCTGAAACGATGGCAACGGAGCGCGTTTTGGAAAACACATCGGGCGTTTTCTGCGTGTCTCCACGTTCGAAAAAAGCATCGAAAAAACTGAAGCTACGTGAAACCAGAGTAAAATCGCTTATTGGCTGGCCATTTCTAAGAGGCCTTGATATGTTCGATTGGAACCACCGTGTCTTTGCAAGAATTCTTTTTCGTCTACCTCGCGCTCGAGGCGACGCGATTTTTGAAACGACGTTCGGTCGTTTTTTCGTTTCTTTTTTTTTCTTTTTTCGCTTTTTCTCTTTTGCACGCTTGGCGTTTGTTCTGTAAATTATTACAATCTTGCGTTTGTTTTTTTTTTTGTTTGTCATTTTCGCTAAGCTCTGAAAACTTTTCTCGGAACCTCAAAACAACGGCGTCGCATTTGTAATCGTTTCCGTATGAGTCTTCGTACTTTGCTTCCGGTGAACAAAAGAAATGCAATCGTTTGTACAAAGTGTCGATAGAACGAGTAACTTTAATACACGGATATGTTTGAGCGTCGAATCTCGACTGTGAACCGCGATGGATAAGAATCGGACTGTCATACGAAGACCCACGAGCGCAACTTATTGGAAGAAACAACTTATTCCCCGCCATTTTTTTCTCCACGATTCAACACCCGGCACACGAACTCGTCATCTTCCCTCCACCTTTTCTTCCTCGTACGTCTCCTTAATTATCGCGATAGGATTATCCTTGTTCGTTTTCACGGAGCACGGAAGTGTGCGTAACGGCGAGCAAGAGGAAACGTGGAAACGGAAAGAAGAAAATCGAAGCGAATGGTAAACGAGATATACGGTTAGGCCACACGAAATTCTCACGTAGCTGCCGAACATTACGCGAGGCTGCTAGATGTATGTACAATTGTGCTGAACGTAAATAGCATAGAAACTCGGGAACGATCGCGAACGTGTGCGTGTTTGGTGCAGCTTCGATTCTCGTGCCACGGTACAACCAACGTAAATTTGTGCATCCGTTCCGTAACACCTAAGGACTTTAGAATCTTCTCTTATCGGCGCGACAAGGTACTTTATAAGCGGTCGTCTATCGTAGACAAAGTCTTCCGTGCTTCGCGAAAGAAAAGACACACACACCCACACGCGCGCACACATACTCCACACGTACACGTATGCACACTCGATTCTCCGTTCGTTTTTCCAAACCATTCGAATCTCCGGCGTGAAATCGATCCTCCGATACTCTCTCGGAGGAGAGGATCGTTGGTTCGTTCCGCGATAAAACCGTTCAGCCATTCGTTCCCCTGCAGGGCCGAGATTTTCGACGCGAATTAACATATGTATATACGCGTTACATTTATAATACGATTTCTTCTACGTGCGTGTTATGTATAACGTGACATTTATACATTTCGCCCGGGCTACATGACCCATCAGCCCCCGCCCACCCCCCGGTTTTTGAGCGACGTGCCCGTGGATCGTAAACTTTATACATTATTGCTTTGCCGATAGCCACGTCACGTACCTTCGACCCGGCTCACGTTCGTTCCATTTCCCGTTCAAATTCCACTAATTACACGTACGCGTTCCGTCCGGCTTTTACGCCGTCGGAATTTCCCCTCGATTTCGCGATCGAACCGCCGGGAAGCGCCGTTCACGGAGAAGACGTCGGCGGAACGAATTCCAGACGAATCCCGCGATAAAGCTCTCCGATTTGGCTTGGCGACGATACGTCGCGGACGTGTCTCTGGCTCGGAACGAACGCGCGAGTCGGGTCTATCCTCTTGGAGCTTCTTCGCGCCTCTTTTTACACGGCTGGCGCACGGAACGCGCGGCGCACAATTAATTCTGCTAAATCGACGAATCCTTCCTATTCTCGGATCGTCGACGATACAACGTCGTTGCTTTTCATCCTCGCCTCGATGACTCGTCGGCATCTCCCCTTCCGCTTCGCGCGTCTCATCCGAGATCGTGACTAACGCGTAACACGTTCCCGCGAAATACACCAGGCATAACGAACGCCTGTCTCGTTCGAGGCTCTTCTTTTTCACCGGCTCGAGACGCGACTTCCTGCTTGGCAAGCGGAAGCTAAGCCTTCATCCAGCCGCGATACATTTCCAACCCCTTTGTCCTCGAATTGACTTTCGCTCTTCCTCTCTTCTTTTCCAGCCTCGCGCATTTTCCCGCGCCACGATCCCGCGGTCGAGGAACACCACCGCGGCTCGGGTATAAATATCGCGTTGAATTTTCGGTTAATTTAAAGGAGAGAAAGAAGAGAGGGGAAAATAAAAGAAAAAAATAGAGAAAATAGGAGAAACACGCTGGCCGAATTTTATCGGACGAAAATAACTCGCCGGGGGAATAATAAACCGTATTTAATTTCGAGACGCCGCGGAAAGTTTCGCGCGGGAACAATTGCGAATTTGGAAAATGGCAATTCGAGCGGCAGGCTTTCCGCTTCCGAGATTACAATCGAGCCGACGAGCGAAACGAGGAGTTTTACCACTGAATAATTTGAGGTCGTGTATTTCTGCGTCGTTTGTAAACGTCACGCGTCCCCGGGAAGCTGTTTAGAAGTTTCCCCGGTTTTCCGCTTCTTTCTCTTCTCTCCGCTGACAAATCGACCGTTTTAGAGCGGCTGTCTCTCGCGCGCGTTCGCTCACGTACGCGTGTGCGCGCGTACTATCCGCGGAACGGCCAAATTATCGCCACCTCCCGACACCATAATACTCGACTCGGGTCAGCTTTATCGCGTCACGGGTTAAAACGTAATTAAACGGGTCGACTCGTTCCTCGAACGTCGCGCGAAGCGCGCTCTGCCCGCTTCGATCCTATAGCAACGTTACTCTCGGCTTGCCGTTTCCTCTCCTTCTTTCTCTACTCTTTTTTCCGATCCACCCTCTTTCGTCGGGACGGAACGCGGAATTTGCAGCAAACAGCGCGAATTTGCGAGAAACAGCCGCTCGAACACGCGTAATTTCTTCCCTTCTTCTCACCTTCGCTGTTCTATTACATCGTTTTGTTACAGTTCTATTTAACAATCTACAAGTTATCTACACACTCGAGCCTCTTGCGATATGCCTCAGAACGCCCGTTAGATTTAGCTCTGAACAACGTTAATAAACACCTAATGGTCCGATACAGGAGGAGCGTTCGCGTTTTTTTCTGCTAGCTTATTATAATTACACGGTAAATTAGCGCTTGTCATTTACAGACTCTACGGTGCTTCCTTTATACACGCGCTGCCGTTGCGCGCGATCGAGGACCCGATTTTTCATCGCGCCAACGGAAAACTGGGAGGGAAAAAAAGGAGCGAGGCGGACCGAATATCCCCTCGCGGCGGAACGGTTGAAAGAATTCGTTTAATTTCCAGCGCGACGTCGATTCCGAGAGCCGAAAAAGTTCGCGGTGTACCGCCATACAGGGCCGGCCGGATTTAATGGAAAAAGGAACGGAAAGAAAAGTAAGGGAGAGAAGGAAAAAGGTGGAAAAGCCGTGATCGAACCGTGACCCGGTGTCAAAACTCGAAGAGAGGTCCGTAGGAAAAGTATCCCCGATAGGTTGGCCGGTGGAACTGGGCCACGGTTTCAGAGGCGACTCTCGCGAAGGCCAGTCAGAGAGAGCCTAAGAGAGTCTAAGAGAGCTAGCAGCGAATAGCAGCGAATAGCAGAGGGCGTGTGTCGCGCGCGATTCTAATGACCGAGATCGTTTCGGGGTCTGGCTTGCAATATCGTCGCTGATCCAGCAGCGAGAGGGGTAGGAGAGCCACGTGTTTGGATCCACGCCCATTCTCTGCATATGGGATCCCTCTTATTATTGGCCACGTAGCCGTACGAGAGGGCTGTTTCGTTGCTGTCTCGCGATACCGTACCGTGTGGAGCAATAAAAATCCTGGCCCTGCGCCGCGTGCATCTCGCGAGAAATCGAACCCCTAGTTGCGAGAAACGACGTCGCGACCGAAGCTCTGACTCCGTGTCTCTCTCTGTTTCTCTCACTCTCTTTCTCTTTCTCTCTCCCTGTCGCGTCGTTAAGGGTAAACTATTTGGAAGGGTGAACACGGTGATGACGGGAAGGGACAGGGGCGAAGACAGAGAGGACGGCTCGCGAGATTCGCGGTTTCAAACGAACGGAATTAAGGATTCGCCGAAAGAGGAAAAGAGGAAATGAGATTAGGTTTGCGGGGTAAAGGCAACGGCGAGCGATCCTCGATCGCGGCAACGAAGCAAGATTCTCTACTCGTTTGATCCACGAGGCACGAAGATTAGAGCCCCGTTCGATAAATTGCGACTTCGACGTTCGTTGATGATCGAACGGCCGCGAGGGCCGTCGCGAGCGGCTCTCGCCGGGTTTTACTCCGCGGAGAGACGCTCGTGCAGCTTTTTCCTAGGCGTTGCAGAGATTTCAGTGGTCTCGACAGGAAACGGCGGTGGGTCGTTGGTGTCACGAGGCGACCAGACAGGTCGACGTCGATCGAAACAGGCTGAGCAGCAGCAGCAGGATCGCCACCAGCAGCGAGCTCGACGACCTCGACAGACCCCCGACCTCGTTGCTGTACGGCAACTTCACCTCGACCTCGGCCATCTTGAAGATCGACAGCAGCGGATGCGTGTGGACCTCGTGATGCTTGTTGTTGATCTTGTCGCTGAGATCCTGCAGCATCGAGGCGCACTCCTCCTGCGAAACGTGGAGAAATCGTTAGGAAGATCGGCGCCGGGAAAGCGAATTCGAAAGCGAATTCGTTTGCGGGGGGCAAACGCAGGGATTCGCGGGGTCGCAGCGTCATAATTTACTTGCCCTCGGATACACCGATATCATTAGTTATCGCGGAAGGGACGGATTAAATATCGATATTCGATGGAGATATAAAATTTAGCGCGCGTCTGCGTTCGACAGAGAGACAGAGAGAGAGAGCCGAGCGCGGCTTTATCCGCGGCGCGCGATGTCAATAGCGTCTCGATAACCGATCAACTTTGATCCCGGATATATGCGTGTCCAGGAATGGAAAATACGACGTGACGGATTTTGCATCCGCGTAATCGTAATTTATAGCGGTTCTAATTATTTCACGCGGACAACGCGCGCGCGCCGCGCATTCGGAACAGTCGCGGATTCGCCGGCCGTTATCGTAATGATTTAATTAAGCGGAACGATAGCACGGCTGGGTGGGAATGCCGGATTTCCCTTGTAATCAGAAATTAAATCACGCCGCGTAATATCGCCTGGGCCTGAAAATTTTCCCGCCTTTTGTCCCGGCGGTTTCCATTGTGCGCCCGCGGCCCGACATCCTTCGCCGCGCCCGGCTATTTCAGATAACAAGTGCTAATTTTTCCCTAGCTCCGCTTAAGCCCGGCCGAAATTATACTAAATTAACAATAACAGGATCCCTTTGTACCGTCGCCGCGAACCGCTTCCTCGCCCTTATAAAACACCGTGCTCGTGGTTTATTACTTCGAACAAACTGCTTCTCCTCACCCATCCTTGCCATCTCTCTCTCTCTCTCTCTCTCTTTCTATCTCTCTCTCCGCTCCGCCGCAATGCTCGTCCGCGTTTCTTTTCTCGTTCGCAAGGTGAGCCCCGCGTCCGCTCCGAATGCCACCGGGAAACTTCTCGGCGAATTAATAAACAGGGTATTGTGTTTTGCCAGGGTTAAATTCGGAACTCGGCAAAGACGCCACCGGCGGGAGATGCAGAGCTTGCTCGAGCTTACACCGTTCGTCGAGCAATTCCTCACCGGTAGCCGAAATTATTTTTGACCTAATTTACCCCTCGGCACGAGCACTCGAAAAGGAGAGAGAGGAGAGTGAGTAGGAAATAAAAGCGGGGACGAAGAGAGATTAGCACGGGGCAGATGGTCGACAAGGGGGAGCGCCTTTAACGCGATTTTAATTCGCTCCGACTTCGAGATCCGGCGAATAATTAAGTCCGATTCAAGGTCGCATTAGCTCAAAAGGGCGTGTTTCACGCGCTCGCGAGCACGCTCGTAAAGTTTTTCCATCCCCCGGAGGAGTGGAAACCGTCCCCCTAAACGTTTCCTTCGGGGATCCCTCGATATCGACTTAACGACGCCGAATGTAACTCGTCCTGGCGTACTCCCGGCCTCTCCGAGCGCATCGATTTCCATTTTCATCCCTCGTATCACTTTCTCTCTTTCCCTCTCCCTTCCCTTCCTTTCCCTTCCTTTCCCTTCCTTTTGCCTTTCGCCGCTCCGCCTCTTCGCCTTCTTGTTCCTCGTCCCCGAAATTACCCTCGGCTCGTTGAATCTTTAATTTCCGGCGGAGGCGAGACCGAGGCCGGAGCGATTTTTGGCGATATTTTCCAACGACCAGGCTGCTGCGCGCTATCGCCCGACGCTCTGCGACGCTGTGCGACGCCGTGCGCCACGTGGCCCGACCAGCAACGCGACCCGACGCCCACGACGTCAATGCCGCGCCGCGCCGCGCCGCGTTCCGTGTCCCTCTTCGACCTCTGCCACAGCCAGAGCTTCGTTCGTTCGTTCGTTCGTTTCGCCGAACGAAGCATCGACGTCGGATTTTCAATGAAATTAAATTCCACCCGAAAGGAGAGAACCAGCCATCCACTATCCCCGCCGCGCCCTCTCCCCCTCCCGCCCATCTGCACTCTCCTCCGAGCACCCTTTCGAATAACTTTCCGCGAGTACAGAGGGCCCTCTGGTCCCTTAAATTATCGATGCACCGAGAATTCGTTTTTCCAAGTAGATTTGTCCCGATCCTCGCGATCCATATCGATCCGCCCCGATGTCTGTCGCCAGCCTGGATATTTCTAACGCGTCCCCCGCCTCTTCTTCTCCCTGCCGGACGTTATTTCCGCTTTCCGTTTCAACCCTTTCTCCGCGACGAATATTTTTCGTCCGCGTTTTCCCACTCCTTTGCCGCGCGTTCTCCCTTTTTACTCCAAATCCGTTTTCTTCTTTTCTCCCATACAAGCGTTTCGCCGGATATCACTGTACAGGCTATCGCGTTTCCGGCGAAGGGCCGGGAATTCGATACGCTCCGGCGTGCTTCGTCGAAAAGCCAGGGCGAACGGGAAACGGGAGACCAGGCGATCCTTCCAGCGCGAATTTCCACGATCGTTCGGCATTTGTTTACAATATTCGTTTCGAAGTTATTCCACGGGAAATTTCCCGCAGCGGCCGCTGCTCCCCCGCCGCCGCGGAGGGAAACTCGCGAAAAATCACCGCGGCCTCGTTCGATTTCTCCGTGCAATTGAATACACCGAACGGAATAATAACGATCTACACCCGGCCAGCTCGGAATTCCGGAACAATAACTCGTTTTACACGCTGGTCAATGCTAATTATACCGTGTTGTGGCTTAATTATCGAATATGCGATCCGACCTCGAATTTCCTCGGTACCAGTGCTCTTCTCTCTTTTCCCGCGGATACCTTCCAGCAGTTGTTCCCCAAAAACTCTGATAAACTCGATTGGCTGCGCGATTGTAGCGCGATTGCTATCGCGATGCAAGGATTCCGGATATCCCCGATAATTGCGCGCCGAGCGATAATTAACGTCGCGGATTCCTGCAATTACCAGCGATAAAAAGGTATGGAAAGGTTCCCAGAGCAATAGTAACGTCCCTTTGTTCGAGCCGTGCATTCTCGAGGAGATTCGTCGAAATATCGCCGAGGTACGAGGTCCAATTAAGAAAAGACGTTCGTTTCCCGAACGCTTGGTCCCGCTCTCGCAGGTGAAAGCGGAAGTCGCGTTTTCGTGGCGAAACGGAGGTTCCGAGGGAGGCAGAAAAGAGAGACAGAGAGAGAGAGAGAGAGAGAGAGAGAGAGAGGGAGAGAGACGGGCCGGGGAAAGGGAACGCTTTCGTGGAATAACAATCAAGCCAGGGTCGAAACAATGACACGTTGCTTTTAAATCGATCCACGAGCCGGCTTCGTGCATCAAGTTCCGCGCGGGATACGCAAAGATGAGCGGAGCGGAGGACACCTGTTTCATGCCGGCCAGGAATCCTCCTTTCCTCGGGTAAACAGCCCTCGCCGTTCGGCGTCGGCTAATGATCTTCTTCAGGGGCGAGCTACCCCTCCGTTCGCACGAATTTCCGCGGCAACGACGCCAATCAAAACGCGGGTAACGAGACTGGCGCCGGGCGTCGTTCTCGAGGTCTCCAGTCGTTCGGAATTTATTCGACAAACGATGACCGCGCGCGACTGTTCCAGGGATTCGCAAAGTTTCACGTCGAAGCTCGTCGTAGGGACGTCGTGGAAATTAGCGCAACTCGAAAATCGCGAGGACGCGAAAAGGTGTCGCGAAGCTAACGAGAACACGCGAGAAATTGCGTTAAAGTGTAAAAGCGTGATAGCGGAGGAGAAATCCGCGAAAGATCAGACAGATCGCCATTGTCCGGCTTGCGGAACAGCGAGCGAGAAAGACGAGAAAGTAAAGCTGCGGGAACGAAATGAATCTTTCATTAGGGACATCTGTCGCGAAGGATTCGTCGCCGGGGACAAATATCAAAAATGGAGAAGCTTGACAGCGAAGCGTAGGTGACAAAGTGGTTCGGATCCGCTGCTCGGAAGAAAGGAAGCTGGAGACTTGTTCCCGGAGAAGAAGATGCTTCTCGCGGGACCGAGTATTCGCAATTTCGATTTTTCGGAGGGAGGAAGACGTACCGGAAGTGTAGGATCGCTGGTAGAATCGGTGAAAATTATCGTCCGGTTAGCAGATGGCGTAGAACGAAGCAGGAAGCGTGCTACTTCCTTTTCCACGGAATATTAACTCCTGTTCGTTACTTAGGAGGCAGAGGGTGGCGCGTGGGGTGGCTCTTTCACCGTGGACAAATAAGGATGCGACTTGGAACATCGAGGATTAATGGCTTCGCGTTGGATGGATCGATAAAGAAGCCGGTGTGATGTCGGTTTCGTGGTTTTCCCTCTCGCGAATTTATTCGCCGAACAGGTGGAAGGTGGCGTGGTCTATAGAGAATATCTTCGCGGTTCTGTTCCCCGTGGATAGCCAGAAGGGTGACACTTATCCCCGACAGGACGAATTCCTTATTAATGATCGGCTAATTGAATTTCTTGGAGGAGCAACGTGGCTCTCTCTTGCGGGCTTTCAAGTGACAGCTGAAGGAGGAGGAGAGGACAGCTTGGGCAAAAAGGGGCGGTGGAGGAAGAGGAGGAGGAGGAGGAGGAGGAGAAAGAGAGAGAGAGAGGAGCAGGCGCTGAAGATGTGGAATTAAAACGAGGGAGGAGGAGGAGGAGGAATGAAAAAGTACAAAAAGGAATTATATCAAACGGAAAATGAATTAAGTCGAAAAAGAAAGGAAAGCGGGAAAAGAAGCGAGAGAGACTTTAGTTGGAAAGCAAAACGGGCAAAAAGGAGATAAAAACGGGGAGATAAAGGAGGCAAACAACGGATTAGGAAGAGCGAGGAAAGCTAAAGATAAAAAGGCAGAAATAGGAAGTATGGAAATTAAAAAGACGAGAGAGAGTTGCTCTAAGATTTAAACGCGCGATAGGAGAGAGCGGACAGGCCGCGTAATAGAAAGATACTTTTGAGAGGAGCGAAGAGGGCGAAGGGAAGGTCGTCTGGGTGAATAGGGAGCCGGCAAGGCGGACATAATGAAGAACAGACAGGGATCCATCTTGCAATTACGATTCCCACTGGCCCTTCCATCTCAGCCGACAGAGAGAAAGCCCTTTCATCGAGGCAAATGCATTTGATATCAGGAACGATTGTTCTCGCGGATTGGCCACCTCCATTCGCTCTATCCGGGGTGATCCTTATACACCCTGTTCGCGCCGCCTAAACGACGGTGTCAATTTATAATGGCGATATAATAGGATTTGACGCGTACTCCGGGAGCCCGGGATCAACGGATGATGACGCTAATTATCGCGTCCCTCGCGTCGCAAATAACAGAGAGCAGAGCGAGGAACGAACCACTCGATGCCGCCGGGATAATCCATCGAAATAGGCTAAACAGAGAGAAGCTCGAGTGCCGGCGAGAACAACTTCCGGAATACTTTGCTTCTTTGAAAGAGTACGCGAACCAACCACCCAACCAACCAACCAACGTACGTACGTACGTACACGGAGCAATAAAGTTTCGCCGATAAAGCGAAAGAAAAGGGAAGGAAAAGGATACGAGAGAAGAGAAGGGAGGCGGGTAGGAAAGTAAAAAAAAAAAAGGGAAATTCCGGCATGCAAGATGTCGGTGCGCCTTCACGTGCTCGCTTAATCAATAACGACGTCGAGTCTGCTCGACGTTAATCGTTAAAATGGAGGGAAAAAAGGTAAAGGAGAAAAAGAAAGAGGGCGGAGGAGAAAGAGAGGGAACTCGGATAAAGGGGGTGGTGGTGGAAAAATAAAAATCAGCCAACCGGCCTCTGCCGAGGGGCGAAAGTCAAGGAATAACGACATGCAACGCATGCCGGCTTTCTAACACGTAAAGGGTTGCCGTCGCGGAAAACAGCCCTGTCACGCAATGCAAATGAGCCTTCGAGCCGCGCGACAACCAACTCCCCAGGTCGGCGTCTGCTTCTCGCGATATTTTTGTCCAGATTTACCTCTTCGCCCTACCCCGTTCGATCGCCATTCTTCCCGAGCGGATCCTCGCGTTTCCCGACTTCTCGCTATTCTCGAAATCCACGAGCTCGCGAGAAGACTCGGAGAGATTCTGAGACCTCGAAGGAGAGAGAATGGCGACGGATACGTAGAACGGCTTAAATTTCATCCCGGTGGATTCCAGGACGCCCGGGTGCCGGGACAATCGCGGAAGACGGGAATTTGGAAAATCGCGGAAACGATGGCGACCGGTTCGCGATCTCGGCATCTTCAACGACGCCTCCATCGGCCTGGAAATTGCAACGGGGAGAACCCGAAATTCTAGCCGGCCCGGAATCATCGCGATGTAATGGATCCCGGAAAAGGAGCCGCCGCCGCGAACTTCCGCCGGAGAAATTTCGTTTCTCGCCGTGGCTTTCGGAACGCGCCCGGCCCGTTCGCTAGCAACCAGCTCTGGTTCGTCGAATCGCGATCGGAATCTTCGGGAACTCCCGTCGACGGGATAAACGCTGCGAAGCGGCGGGGGTGGTTTTTCGGGTGGCAAAAGGAGGCAAGTCGGGGATGAAACGGGAACGAGAGGCGAAGGAGAGGAGAAGGAGAGAACACGCGTCCGGCGGTTTCCCTTTAAAAGCACCGGCGGGATAAGCAGGTTGCGTGTTAAAGGGGTTTTCTCCGGCTGCGTATCGCGTGTTTCGGCCCGTTTCTTCTTAGAGACTGGAAAGCTCTCGAGGCGTCGCTGAGCCGTTTCGCAGTTTTAAAAATGAAACACCGCCTCTTTACCGGTGTCCGCCTCTTTCCCAGTGGCTGGCTACTAAATCTTCCGGCTAGGAAGGAAAGTTGGTCACGGGACCGTCGGGAGAGTGGCAGGCTTCGACCTCTTTGACGCCACGCGACGCCGATTAGCCGGCAGCCCGCTACGCGTCCGTTAAAATTAACCACTCGATCGTCTTCCAGACAGCCTCGGCGTCTTAACTTAGAGGTTAGAGGAAAACGTCTCGTTTCGCATGCTCGACTCTCTCTCGCTCTTAAGTCCTAAAGATAGCGTGCGCGCGGTGGCCGTGCACACCTTTGAACTGTCTTTAAAAATGAAAGAGTCCTTTCTCTCGAGACCCGGTTCTTTCGAGAATCGCTCGTAGTCTCGACGCTGCTCCCCGCGAAACTGTGTCGAGACACAGACCTCTCCGCCCTTAACGATTCCTCCCGATTAACCGATACTCGCTCGACGGCCACGCGCCGGCGTCGCGTTGCGGGTGAAATCTCACGCCTCGCTCCGATCCGCTTCCACCTTCCCGTAGACCGGTGTTCCTCTGGTACCCGACTCGAATTAAGACCCGGCTTCCGAAATCGGAGGATCCGAGGTTGAATTCTAGACTGCTGACGATTCTCGCTCCGAGAGGAGCAGGAGAGTCCGACGTCCTCGAAATCGAAGGCGCGAAATCGAGGACCGGGACGTTTAGAGGATTCATTTTGATTCGCACGTTCGCCGACAGCGATCCACTCGCGAGCGGAAACGGGGGACGCGGTTAAAAATGAAGAACACGGTGGTCTGTCGCGTCGGGATGGTGGCGCGATGTGCAGGAGGATCGCCGGAAACGATCGTCGTGGGACGTGCGTCGAGTATCGAAGCGATCCACGTAGGGCACGCGTGTCTAGCGAGAGAAAGGAAGCGGAGAAGAGGGAGAGTCGTTTGGTCTGGCTTCGTCAAATTGGCAAACGTCGCGGGAACGACGTACGCGAGACGGCGCCGTAAATTTTCGCTTGCAATTTCGCCGACGCGGGCCTCGTGGGTGTGGCTTACACTCGTAAACTCGCGGATCTCCTCTCGCCGCTGTTCGACGTGTACCATACACTCTCCTCTCGCGACACGCACACCTTCCTCCCGGATTTTTCGTTCGCACGCTGTTGCGCAAGTCCTTGCATCCGACAAGGGCAAGTGCTCGCAGTTTCCAACCGCCGCGTCGTTTTCCTTGGATTTTCTGCTCTCGGGGCGCGGCGAGAAGATTCTCGCGAGATGAAAAGAAATTTGGGTCCTATCAATTGACTGAGAATCTGATATTCTCTCCTGATGATCGAGTGGTTCCGCACGGTTCTCGAGAAGAGGGACCCTCGATGAAGTTCTCGACGCAGAATGTTTCACGCGGCGCGGATGGAATTTCCGGTTCCCGTGACGGGCCGTGGGAACAACGCGAAGCAGAGAGAGAGAGAGAGAGAGAGAGGAGGAGAAAGGGTTGAAAAACGCGAGAACACGGTCGAGAGCTCGTTTGCTCTGGCGCGGCTTTCTTTCGAAAAAATCCACCCTTCCTCTCGCCTGGGGCGAAATTAATCGGGGGTGGCTCGATCCGTCTGTCGGTGGCTCAAAGGCGCGGCGAATCATTTCTCGCGGGGCTGCCGGTACACGCCGACACGTCCCCCGAGCGTTTGCATCTCTCTCTCTCTCTCTCTCTCTCTCTCTCTCTCTCATTGCCACTGACCTACCGCAAACGCGGCCAGCGTGCAGTGGTCAGCGACAGACGCTGGCACAGCATCTTTCCACTAGCGTTGGTACACACACGTTGCTACGCATTTGCCAGAAAAAAAATGGGTNCGGCCGCTTGCAGCGGAGAAATTAGCCTCTCCTTTGACACCGATCCGGATATGGAATAAATCGGTGGCAAAGAGAACCGGAGAACCCGGAATTTTGTCGGCGGAGTCTAATGGAAGCGTTAGCTCTTCAAAGACCGCGAAGGGTAACACGGGTTAGAGAGAGGAGGATCGACGGGGCGCAGGAGCTGCTTGGTGTTCGTTAACGAAATCGAGTCACTGGGTCAGGAGTGTATCTAGCCAGCGATGAGTAGAAACGAGGGATTACCGGGATATTTCGACGCGGATTCCTCGCTGTTTCCACGGCTGCCGAAATCGTCTTCCGCCCTAAGAACAATCGAAACGCGCGGAACAAACGCACGACCCATTTCGTCAAAGGCTGCTGTACACGCGCCCGCCCCGTCACACGTCGACGGTGGATGTTTCCTTGACATTTTCGAGCGAGCACTTTACCCCGTCGAATCGCCGGGACAACAGACGTCTCCGCGAAGCTCGAGCCCGCGAATCGAGGCGAATCGAGGCGAATCGAGGCGAATCGACGCGGGTCGAGGAGAATCGCTGCTTTGTCGCCTCGATGACGTTCCAACGGCGTTCGCGATTGTCGATCGTGCCTGGATGGAACTCGAAATGGCGGCGTTCGCGCGATATCGCCGTCTTCATTCAGATAAGGTCTCAATACCTTAATGGGTCGGCCTATCGAAGCCAGCCACCTAACATCCTCGCGCTCCCCTGTACCATTGTCTGGCTGCCGTTACTCCGCCGCGAACATCGACCGTCTCGATAGACGATTGCGATATCTGTTCCCTCGTACGTGGCCCTTTGTCGCTGAATTTAAGACGGAAAATTAAGACGGAACGCGGCTACGTTTAACGACGCCGGCTCCCGGCCAGATACCTTTAACGCGGTTTAATTTTATTCCTCGTTAGAGAACCTACGCTCGTTCCGAGGGAAAGAGGGGCAAAAAAGAAAAAAGAGAGAAAAAAGTGCGGAGATTCATCGGAGAGATTTATATCTCTCGTACTTCCACGGATCTTTAGGCCGAGTTTTAATGAAACGTTATTATAGGGGAATGATATTCCCCGCGGCGCATAGGCACGGACCACGTCGGGCGAATTTAACTTGCCGCGGAGTAACTTTCGGGCAGGATAACTTTGAATTCTTTATACAAAGCGACGTTCCCTTAAAAAATTTCTTTACCCCGCGTAGAACGAATGCCGCGTTTGCCGGCCGGTGCCGTTACGGAATCGTTCCGGAATCGTTGCGGAAGAGAACGGGAAACTCTATCTCGCGAGAGGGCTAAATAAAAATCAGGGAAATCTCTCTTCCTCCGTTCGGAGCGTCTCTCGCTGCTTCTATTATCTCGCGAGGAGACAAGAGAGACGAGAAGGGTTTCGATATCTGGAGATGTAACGCGAGGCAGTTCCAGCCTTTTTTCCTCCGTCGCCGCGCGGCCGCTTAATGGAGCGGCAAAGCGCTTTATCTGCGAATTTAAGAGAAGAATGAGCGGAGATGCTGCCAGTCGGTGGAGCTTGAAAAAGAAAATAGAAAGGAGCCGACGGTCCGCGTCCTCGTCTTCCTCCTCCTCGTCCTCGTCGAGGCGCCCAACCCCCGATAATTCAGGGTCGTGGATACGAGGAACGGTATTTGCCTATAATTCGACGCTCTGCTTAACAATGCGAATCGGTTCCCGTTCGATTCATCGATCCCTTCCTTTCTAAATGTTAAATGGAACGAGACGCGGCTCGTCGATGCGAGAATGGAGCGCGGCAACGAGAGACCGCGTTTCCGGCTGCGCCGCCACTCACACATTCCTTCCACCGCCCCATGAAACTTTCATTCCGGCTTGAATTAAAAATTTCCAACCGCCCCTCCCCCTCCGCCACGGATTTTATTCCCGCGGCCGCGTCCGAGGGCCAGCTATGAATCTTCCGTTCGAATATCTGCCGGAACAGAGGGACTCGGAGTGGCTGATAGTTTTACAGCTGCCGTGACTCTTGCCGAGTACTGCCGGCGGCCCACCTTATGGAAAATCCGGAGATTTATTCGCTCGAAAGTATCGCGAGTTCCGGCGGACGTTTAAAATTCAGATTCAGCCCGGCCGCGATTTTGGAACTCGTCCAACGGATACTTCGAACCCTAAGGGTCCGGTATTCCGAGCCTCGACGATGCAAGTTTTCCTCCAGGAATGCCTGCCGCCGGAATATTTCGCGTATCGCCGCGCGACTCGCGAGAACTTGCGGAAAATAGTCGAACGTTTCGAACCCTCGGGTCACGATACCCTCTCTAACTCGTGCTCGTAACCCTCGGCTACGCGAGCGTTTCCGCGCGAGCGTCGGCCAGAAAAACGGCGAGTCGAACTCGGTTCCTCCGGATCTAGCAAACGTCTCAGTGTCTCCGAATCGATCCCAGAGAGCTCGTTCGAGATACCGTTCGAGGATCAGTTCCGCGGCATCCGTCACTCCGACGCCAGTTTCTACGCGCGACTTACTCCTCCGCTGGATCGACCCGAGATCGGATATATCCCCGCGCCCCGATGCTCCAAAGCTGATTCTCGTTCGACGCTGTCGTTGTTGTCGGGCAAAGTTTATTGGAACGTGCTTAATTAACTTTCCAGCGGTGACTCGATCGGTTAACGTCGACGTCGTCGCGGTTATCCCTAAGCCGACGAGGAGTGGCTGGAAATTCACTTCGTCCGACGACCTACACCTATAAATTCCTCCGGTTTCGTACCAGCTAAGCTCCGGGGAAACTAATCGGTCTACCTAACGAGTTTCCGTCTTATTCTTAGTTACCATACTCGTGTCTTCTCTTCCTTCCGCCGACGAATCTTCGCTGTTAAATCTCGGTTCGGATCGAGTATGCGTTGTATAGGAGAAAAGTCTCGCGGATTTTCTCGCGACATAGTTCGGGGCAGTCTCGGGATGGAAGGATCGTGGTCTCGGATCAGCGCGAGGTTGATTCTCTTTGGCTAGCAGCGGAAGCGGAAGGACACGGAGTGAAAAAGGCAGAGCGGAGAAGGAAGAGGTTGCTAGCTCTTAAACGGCGCATGGAAATTGAATGAAAAGTTGGGAGAGGAAGGAGATCGATAGTTGGAGACGGGGTGACCGTGGGTCGAGGAGGCATAGGTGCCTCTGTTGGCTGGCTGCCAATGCTTGCCTATCTATGTGGAACACCTGTGCTTGCTCGACGTTACCTCGATACTTGGAATGACCAAAAAAAGAACGCGCGACTACCGCGCCCTTCCCTCGACACGGCTAATTTCGCAAATGAATTCGACGACGGCGCCCCGCCGCCTCGACGCGTCTTCGATCGCGCCGCAGCTGAAACAAACGCGCCAATTTTTCCTACCCTCCACCTAGCGATTTCCAATCGCTCGAAGTCGATGGATCCCAGGATCAGAGAGTTCCCGGAGCGGAATCGGACGGGAACGAAAGATTCGCGTGGAATTCCGCGCGATGAGTCGCGAGTGGAGCGAGGAAGGCGAAGACAAAGTCGGCGAAAGACGTCGGGACGGCGCATTAACGAAATTTCACGAAAGGAAAACACGAAAAGTTTCCGCGCGGCTTCCACTCGCGCCGCGACCCCTCGGGCACGTAATTCGAGGGATGAAATTCGACGAACCTGTCGAAATTGAAACAAGAAGTCAAGGTTGGAAGCCACTAGACTCGGATGAGCGGAAGATGAACGAGGCGTGGGCCGTGGATTTCTGGAAATTTAAATCCATCGACCCGGCGAGTCGAGATTCCGCGCAATCTAAACCGTGGAACTCTTTTGTTATTTAATCCCTCTCACAATTCCTCAAAGTGGTGCCCAATAACGAGTACCATGGAACGTTTCCAATGACGAGGGCACTTTCTATCTCGCCAACTGGCCCGCTTTGAGGCGATTAAATTATTTTCTTTTCCTTTTAGATTATCGGACAAAGGACGGATTCTGGAGGGTTGTACCGCGAGCAAGCGGTCTTCCATCAGTGATAACGGTCATCCGGAGGCCAATAAGTCCATTCAATTCTCTAAACTCGCTCTTCTCTCTGCATCGTTCCTCTTCAATTTCCCTTCTCCCCCCGGCCCTTTCCCTCTCGGTCCGTTTATCTATATATCTATCCGTAGGTCGTGCCATTCACCCGTCCAGTTTCGCGGAAGATCGAAACTGGCTATCTCGAGGCAGAATTGGCAGGAACGAGGCCCCTAATCCCATCGAGCTGTTATTCAAACAGGCTCGATTCTCGTTTGCGGTCCAGGGTATTCCTTTCCTTCCACGATTTCGTACTTCCGTGGCTTAAGAACTCCGCGGAGGATGGAACAATTTATTCCGGCCGAACGAGATTTCCAGAGATCCTCCCCGGCCTTTGACCGCCAGAACGAGAACTCGCCGGTTCTCGATTCTCTGCTCGACCAACCGCAACGATTCCTCGATTTTTCCAACGCCGCGACGCCGATCAACCCTCGAGTTCCTCGCGCGAGAGGTCGGAAGCGACCGGAAGCGGATCCCGTGTCGTCGGTCGGGGTTCGCGAAAGAAACGGACGAGCGCGCGGGGTGGAAATTAATTATTCGCCCAAATAGATCGCCGATGTAATTGCTTTCGGGGCAAATAAAACGAAGAGTAGCATCCATCGAGCGAATTTCCATCGCGATTCCACGACGGAACAGGTGTCGATTGCGTAAAATGAATACCTGTCGACACGGAACGCGTTTTAACGGAAACGAGTTTCGAATTAAAATAACGGTTATCGAATCCGCAACGAAGATGGCTACTTGGACGAGTGCGGAGGGGGTGATTGTTGACCGCGTGGTTGAATAATTGAAAACGCGATTCCTGCGACTCGATGCAACCCGACTCTTTGCCGAAAGACATCGCGCGGTCTCTCGGCGGCGCTTTGAGCGACGCTTAATTCGAGAAAGCTCGGTTTTAATTTTTCAACGCCGCCGTGGAGCCGAACTTTCCCATTAAACAGACTTTTAAATCTCCGCGCGTTTAAACGCATATTTTTCTCGCCGGCTCTCGACGTTTCTCCGCTCCCAGCGCTCTCTCTCTCTCTCTCTCTCTCTCTCCCTCTCTCTCTCTCTCTGGCCCCCGGGGGCTCCGGATTTAGACGGACAAACACCGACTTTAAGAAATTAACTCGGCAAACTACTGTCCCGCCGATCCTGCCCTCGAAAACCGGGCAAAGTTAACAGTTTGCCGAGAGGAAAAATTACGCTGCTCCGGCGACTTTGCGAAACAAAACGTAACCGTATCTTACCCTTAAAAGCTATCGCAAATATCACCCCTAACTAGCTCTCTCTTCGCCGTGTCGCGATAGCTTCCCCCGACACGGTTCTTAACGAACGACCACTGTCTTCGGAATTTACATCTCTAGGAATTATCCTCCCCAATTCTCCATTTCAATTCCTTCTAATTCTCGACCTTTAAGAACGCGTCTAAACTTTACACGCGTCATTCGTGATCTTCGTTCGTCACAGATATTAACCTAAACGTTTCATACGTTTCACACCCGGCTTCCAAAAATTTCTCGAAATATCCTCCGTGGAGTTTTTCTTTGGCCGATCGGTGGGGCACCGTTATCGAATGACCGGAAGGAGAGAGAATAGGAAAGGCGAACGGCAGGTAATCGAAGCGATAGGTCACGGGTCACGGATAGGGAATAACCAATCGGTAAGGGTGAGAAGGTTGCTGCCGCGCAGAGGGCCGGTGAATCGATTTACGAGCTACCGAGCGGAAGCGTGCTTTACGACGGGTCGAGGGCCGGTCGCGGTCCACGCGCCATAACTTCGGCCGGTCGCGTAATTGCTTTATTAGGAACTCATTTGCAGGCCCCCGCAAATGGCCGCGACGCGGAGCTCGGCCGACACGTCGAATTAAAGCGACCGATCGAACCGGCCAACGCGACCGTTTCGCCGAGTTCGTTTGCGGTCCGCTTTACCCACTCTTCCCTTTACTTCCCGCTCCTTTACGACCGACACTCGCCCCTTTCGTAATTATGCCGGTAAGGTCGGGTAATCGAGTCTCCGCTCGTACCAGCCGCCTTTCCCGCCTTTCTTGCCCTCGTCCGCGAGATTCGACCGATACTTCGCCCCGCGAGTACACTCTTTCTCCCCGAGGTATTAATTACGCTCGCGATCGTGGTCGGTCGCGCGAGGTTTCCTTCCCCTTTGCGCGATCTCGGAAGGAAAATCGGACGAAGAGTATCTCTCGTTTGAGGAGGTCTCGCAGGATGCATCGGCGATGGGGGGCAAAAAGCTGGAAAGTGGCCATCGAAGACGATAAAAAGTAGGGGTGGACCAGGGGTGGGACCGGTGATTGGTGCGTCTGCCGGTTTTTACGCTCGCCGAACAATTTCGCTGCGCTCGGGAAAGGGGTATTCGCGGCACGTAGCTAGCCGCTTAGGAAAAACATTAAAAATCGCCGCCGGCGATTCCCGTTTCTTTTTTTTTTCTTTTAATCGCGCGTACTTGGCCCGACGCCAGTCTCGGCTAGCCTTAATTAAAGATTTCGAAGGAGCGCGGGGCGAATCGTCACGGTGTACCGTCTATGGTGGGTTCGACCGTGGTCTACACGCTGAAACTAATTATTTCACCCCGGCCACACCCTCGGAACGCCGACTCGTTCTACAGCATTTGTATCGCGCAGATCATTTTTCAATATTTTTTTCCTCTTGTTTCTCCTTTTTCGTTTTGTCTTTTTTCTTTGTTCTCTCGATTTGTTCGTTTTTTCCCCGTTCCGCGTCGCTGTTCATCGAAACAAATAAACCATCGGATTCCTCTGGATTTGATAAAATTCGGGAATCGTTTCGAATGGAGTCGCGCCGGAGAAGCTCGTTGGACCATTTCCGCGGCTTGGTGGAAAAAATACGCGCACACGCGCCGCACGCAGGGATATCCGGGTGCGGTGAAGTGCGTGGCCCGCACGTTTTCGCCCCGCCAGCCGAACAATAACGCGATATTCGACCAAGCTATTTGATTAAAACGGATCATTGAAGCCGGCATATCGCGAATTCGATTGGAACTCGGTTCGCTCCCTTTGCGATCGCCGGTCGATTGGCCGCCGGTCGCCGGCCGATCACTCGTCCAATTACGAGTCAGAAAGAAACCGAGCCGGCGGTTCCTCTTCCATGGGTCACCCTCCAGGAAATCGAGCCGGCCCGACGCGTGGCCAAAATTCGCTCGTCCAATTTCCGGCTCTCGCGGACGCAAGCACGCGCGCCGGTTCCCCTGCAAATTCCGAACACCTCGCGCAGCCATCTATCCAATTATCTTTCCTAATTCCATCTAATCTTCGCGCATCCAGAAACCTTCTTCCTCTACTTTTACGGCTTAATTAAAGAGCTCGTTGATTAACGGTATTAGCAGCGGCTATTTTACACTCGCCCCGTTAACGTCGCGAGCACCTCTTTTCTCCCTCCC